>PVKC010025031.1:0-16665 GCA_004027635.1 Crocidura indochinensis | reverse complement strand
TCTTTCTTTCCTTTCTTCCTTCCTTCCTTCCTTCCTTCCTTCCTTCCTTCCTTCCTTCCTTCCTTCCTTCCTTCCTTCCTTCCTTCCTTCCTTCTTTCTTTCTTTCTTTCTTTCTTTCTTTCTTTCTTTCTTTCTTTCTTTCTTTCTTTCTTTCTTCTTTCTTAGAATGGAAGCAGATACAGGGCAGCTGCTGGAGTTCATCATGTTCTAATGATTTATTCCCACACAACTAGTTTCTACGAGAGCACCATTGTGTCTCAGAAGAATTAAAATAACTATGTCATGGGATTTTAGAGTCATATATGAAGAGACTGTGTTTTTTAGGGAGTGGGAGGGGAAACAGCCAACATACATTGCTGTGGACAGTCCCTGAGGTAATGATGTGTTTGTTAACAGAGGGTCCAACTTTTGCTCACCTCAGCTCTCAGCCAGGAACACTTGACCTTTTCCCCTATAGCCTATTTGTTCCCTTTCCCATGCAACTCTATGCAGAGGGAAATTTACTGGCTTATTCTACAAGTTCAGCCATTTTTAAACTGTCCAAGTCTGGTTGAAGCCTTTAATGACAAACCTACAAACCCTCAAAGAACTGAGGGACATATGGGATCCTTAGGTGTGATTTCATAAAAGCAGCCCTCTCAGGTCAGCTCTATCAGACATTTTGTTAGGATGAGCACCATGAAGGAAGGGCCTCCTAAGAAGTCAGGGAATTTGAAGATACAGGAAAGGACAGAAAAAAGTGACAGAAGAAAAGATAGTAACAAGGAAAAAATAAGTAAAACTAGTAATATGAATGAAAAATTTTCATATTTGTTCTTTTTAAAAATATTTTTATTAAAATCATTGTGATTTACAAAGTTCTTCATAGTTGAGTTTCAGACATACAATGTTTCAGGAATAATCCCACCACCAGTGTCACCTCTTTCCACCAAGGTTCCCAGAGTGCATTCCATTCCTCCACTCCCTCCCCTTCTCCCCCAGCCTGCTAAGCATAACAGGCTCATTTTAAGTTTTGGTTGTTAAAGTTTGGGTTTCATGATTTTTTATTGTTTTCTCTGGCTTGGATATATAGTTCTGTGTTTTTTTTTTTTTTTGGTTTTTGGGTCACATCCGGTGACGCTCAGGGGTTACTCCTGGCTATTAGCTCAGAAGTCGCTCCTGGCAGGCACGGGAGACCATATGGGGAACTGGGGAATCGAATCGCGGTCCGTCCTAAGTTAGTGCAGGCACCTTATCTTCAGCGCCACCGCCCGGCCCCAGTTCTGTCATTTTTTACACTGCCAATGTACCTGAGACCTCTTAGATCCTGACCTCAACCATTGATATTTCTCCTTTTCCATGTCATATCTTTCTTCTCCTCTGGAACCTAGCATGTTCTCATAAACTCTCATTTAAATCATTGCATTTCTTCATGCACTTATTCTAAATGCAACATAAAAATTATATCATTCTGTGTTTATCTTTCTTCTTCTTGCTTATTTAATTTAATATAATATCTCTCAGCTCCATCCATGTTGCGGCATCATATTTACTCTTGTGAGGGTTTATTTTCTAATTCCAGCTTCTCCCTATATCCTTTATCAAGAAGCACTTTTGTGAAGTAAATAAATCTTGCTATGTTATCAGAGGTTAAGAATTGGAGTTTGAGGAGAGATTTTTTCATTAGAGACTTCCCAACATGAAATGATGTATTTGGGAAAGATGCAATCTGAAAAGACAGCATTGACTTTCAGTACAAAAAATAAAAATTTTTCTAGAGGCTATTTTTTCTTAACAGCAGTTAAGGCAATTGTCTTAAATGCAACTCACCCTAGTTCACTCCCTGGCATTACAAATGTTCTCCTGAGTACAACCAGGAGTAATTCCTAAGATAGAGACAAGTGTAAGCCCTGAGCACTGGTGGTATAACCCAACCTTCACTTCCCCAATCTTTTATCTTTATTATTCACTCATACCCTTTTCTATCTTTCTTTACAAGTGTGTGATTATAAATAAAGCATACCAAGGAGCTTCCCTAGAGAATGGTTAAATCTGACATGTTTTTTAGAAAAGTTGGTAACCAAAGGGTTGTTTATTTGATATAAGAAACTTCTCTTATTTATTTATTTTTAGTTTTTCCTTTCTTCTACTCACTAGAGTTTATCTCTCTCTATCCTCTAGTAATGGTAGAAGATACATATTTTCTTTGCTGTGAAATGTCAATGTATTAATTTCCACTTGTGTCCCTTGTATATTCCACATGGGACCAGTCAATCAGAGCAGTGGGGCATGCTGGTTCACAGGAAAATCAGTTAACACATATTTTTGGAGTATTTTTATATATCACTTAGTTGAAATAGTTGATCATATTATATTTGATTCCAGGAATGTGAAAGCAAAAAATATTGAAAAGAATAGAAAGGAAAAATAAATGGAAAAGAAGAACAAAGAAAGAAAAATAAGTAGAGCAGCAAACATATTTGGGAAAATTATTCTATATCCAATAAAGTCAATAATACTGTGGCAGAAAGTTTAGTAAGCTCGTTAGTTTTCAATTCTGTTAAATTGGGGTGTTCCTTTAGGGATGGCATCAAACAAATAAAGTTTTTCAGAAATTCAAAGAACTATTAGTGATGCTATGGCTTTTAGGGGCATATACTCAGCTGGCAGGCCTCCTGGAAGAAAGAAGTTGTGTGTGTGTGTGTGTGTGTGTGTGTGAGTGTGTGTGTGTGCGTATGTGTGTTTGTGTGTGTGTGTGTGTGTGTGTGTGTGTGTGTGTGTGTGTGTGTGTGTGTGTGTGTGTGTGTGTATGTGTGTGAGAGAGTGTCTGCATTCAGTTCCAAAAGCTTTGGTGATATAAGTTTACAAACCAGTGTTTGGTTTGGTCAGATTAGTGTTCTGCAGGGATTTATAGAGGGTCAGTGATGAGGCAGGGCCATTGGGGAAATTGTGATTCTGGATGATGGAGGCAGCAAGAATGGCTTTAGTTGGGCTCAGGTGTGGCGCACCCTTTCCTCCTAAGATGTCCAACTTTCTGCTGTGTGGGCCTGTGTACCTATAATCTTTCATGGATCAGTTTACCTCTTGTTCAAGAAAAGAGTGAGTCTATTTAGCTGTTCTGGTTCAAACATGGTGACTGAATTTGTGGGCATGGTTACATCTGGGGGTAATTTTTATCTCCCAGGTGCCTGCAGGTGCTGCTTGGAGAAGAGAATATGGAAGGACAGGAAGAAGAGAGGAAGCCAAGATATTTGTCTTGTATGAATTGTTGAGTCAGGCAGTAATAAGCATAGACCACTGAGTTAGCTTCTCTGGCCATTATTCTTTTCTGCAAAACTGAAAAAAAGAAAACTGTGTAAATTCACTTGGAGGATACCTTTATTCTATTTAATTGCTTTCCAAGGACTGTCAAACAACAGAATAGTCATTCTGCCATACCCCTCTTAGTCCCTTCAGAATCTTCCTGGGGCTTTGGTCTCAGTCCAACCATTTAGTTTGTATTGATTTAATACTTATGATGGAGCTGATATGAATTTATTTTAATGAGAATGAGAAAAAGCCATCAAGTTTTAGCTCTTTGTATGAAAAGCAAGCTACTCAACAATCTGCCCAATCATATTGGTTGATTGTATGTATCCCTCGTTCCTTAGGAATTCCCTTCTACCTTGGGAGGTAGAAGTGTAGGTTAAGACTCCAGGAAGGGATAAGTGTGGGGACACACAGAACTTGATAATAAGGAAAAGGTGAACTTTAATAATTTGGGTTTTTGTGGTTTGGTTGTTTGTTGGCCACAAAATATGGCTGTACACAGGGATCTCCTCCAATGGTGCTCAGGGCTCTAAGGATGGAACCTGAGTGAACAGTATGCAAGGCTAACCTCACTTGTTCTTTGACCACAGCAGATT
Organism: Crocidura indochinensis; assembly: GCA_004027635.1. Taxonomy (NCBI): domain Eukaryota; kingdom Metazoa; phylum Chordata; class Mammalia; order Eulipotyphla; family Soricidae; genus Crocidura; species Crocidura indochinensis. The sequence goes on along the minus strand of PVKC010025031.1, from coordinate 12,781 downwards.
TTTTTATGTTAGCTCTTAAGGAAATTTTTCTCTGGTTTATGGAGTTCACAAGTCAAATTCCCATAGAAATGTTCACTGGGCTTCTTTGGATCAGGTTGTCATCTGTGTGGCTTTAAATATTTCTCATAGAAATTTTATTAATGGAATAGAAATATTTAAATTCACTTAATTTTTCACAGGAAAAATAATTTTAACTAAAAATTCTAATATTAAGGGAACTAAATTTATTTTGTTTTTGATTTGTGGGCTACACCTAGTGGGGAGACTCATGTCTCTGTGCTCAAGGTGTCACTCCTAGTAGTGTTTTGAGGGAATCATATAGTGCTGGAAATCACACATTGGGCCTTCCACATGTAAGGCTGTGAAGGACTAAGCATAAACAGTGAAAGGGAAATTTCAAGGCAAATAAATAATAACACTCTTTTTTATTTTTCTTTGAGGCCACACCCAATTGTGCTCAGAGCTTAGTCCTATTTCTATAATCAGAGATCTCTCCTGGCAAGGCTCAGGGTTAAGGTATCTAGCCAAGGCAGCTGCATGCAAGGAAAGTTCCCTATCCACAGAACTATCTATCAGGCCACAGTAGCACTCTTACTGGACATCTGTTGATATTTGTTAATATATTGTATGCTAATGAGTATATACCACTATTGACAAGATTTAGTTGCCTATTGGTCATTAGCTGACAAATTCTTGAAGTTATCAAAAAGATAAAATATTTGATGACCTGAGTCTGATAAGTTTCTCTGTTTTTTATTTTTCTGAATACCTGTAAGTGCTATTTTCTGCTAACTTTTTCAAAGGATGTATGTCTTTTTTAAGTATGCTGTCATTTTCTCCCTCTTAGCAATGACACTTGCGGATGTGGGGTGGGATCGAGTTTGGAAGTGACCCAGAGTTGTTATGTTTGACCACCATGATGTCATATGCTTTCTTTTCCTGGCACAGGAATGATGAGTGTATAGGAACATACATGAAGATACACAGCAGCAATAATGAAACCACAGCCCCAGTGGGTGGCCTAACCTAGATTTCTGCTCCAAAATCTGCTGTGGCTGGGTGAGCAAGAGTAGCGCTTGGGCAGGATGCCCCATTCTTTCCTGATGCTAGATTCTTTACTCAAATGCTGAGTCTGGTTTGAACAAAGAAACCAAGACATGAAAACTGTATAAAAAACAAAAAACCAAAACACACACACACACAACACTCTATACTTTCTAAATGGTTCTGTTTTTTAAATGTGGAGAATTAGGGTGGTATTTAGGCAATATCTACCAGGAATTACTCCTGGTTTTGTGCTCAGGAATCATTCCTGGATGTGCTCAAGGTATTATATGAGGTACCAGTCATTGAATGAAGAAGTAGATCTTGTGCAAGGCCAACTGCCTCCCCCACCCCTGTTTATAAGTAAGCAGTTTATAAGTAATTAGTTTTGTGAAAATTAGACAAAAACTTGAATTGCAGTGCTTGACCCATGAACTCAAGATTCAGGGTAGTAAGTTATCTTAAGTTGGATGTAAACTTCCATCCTATGATATTCAAAAATTAGGTGGTCAATATTTTTGTGAAGAGATAAAGGCTGAACCATGTGGCAAAGTCGCCCACCTCCAGCAGTAGTTTGCTCTATTTAGAACTTGGTTGTAGGTTATGCAGAATGAACTTCTACCTCCCACCATTTTTTTTGTCTTTGTGAGGAATTGAATCCTCAAAAATAGTGGCCAGCAATGCCACCAACAAGAAAGTCAGATGCTCCATGAACTCCCATGTATTTAGTGGGAATCTGAATACTCTTGGTCAAAAATTCTAATATAGAGGCGATCTTTTTGAATTATGACAAAATTATGGCCTTCTCTGTTAGTAAATAAGGACTTTACCTTTTTTTTTCTAAATGTGTCAATGAGAGAAATGCCCATGATTTTTTTAGAAGAAGAGTATGGCAGACGGATTGCTGGCTAGACATTAGATATTGACTGCAGATCTAAAAATGAACCATGAAAAAATATATGTGGAATGATCTTCAGCAAAGATTATTTGGGTCAGTACCAGAACACCCTTCTCCTGTCCTTCTACTCAGCTTCTCTTTTGATATGGATTATGACTTTAAAGGGCATTATTTTGACAGGATGTATATTATATTATGCATATTCCTTCTCCCCATCCACTATTCCCCCATAACTATTGTTCAGGCTGTCCTCAAAACTCAAAGTATATTAGAAAGCACTTCACAAAGAGGCAAAAATGATTTCAATTTTAAGAATGGGCAGCAAGGATCTTCAAATCTGGAAAGTTGAAAGGATACTAAGTAGTTGTCCCAGATAAAATCTAAAGTATATTTTCTACTGGAAAAAATTGGAAGGGGACAGAGCAAACAAGTAGTGGAGATAATAAGTTATAAATCAGAAGAGGTGCAGAGCAGCAGGTACCTGAAGAAAGATGAGACTAACGTGAAGATGGAGACTCAGAGGGTGCTTATGGTTTTCTGAGGGGGACCTACTCAATGATGATGATAATGAAGAGTGAGGAAAAACCAGCTGAAGTTCATCATGCCTAATTAAAAAAGCTGAGGAAGAGGCTTAAAAGAGTATAGTAGGTAGAGTACTTGCCTTGTATTTAAGTGATCTGAATTCAAACATGACCATCACATATGGTTCCCTGAGTCTACCAGGAGTGATTCCTGAGAGCAGAGCCAGGAGTGTGACCCCAAAGAGGTTGAAGAGAGAGAGGGTGGCAGAGACATAGTAAGAATGATTCTTTTTTTTTTTTTTTTGGTTTTTGAGCAACTCCCAATGGTACTCAGAGGTTACTCTTAGCTATGTGCTCAGAACTTGCTCCTGGCTTGGGGGACCATATGGAATGCTGAGGGACTGAACCACGGTCTGTCCTAGGTCAGTGTGTGCAAAGCAAATGCCCTACCACTTGTACCATCACTCTGATCCCATGAAGATGATTCTTAAGCATGTAGTGGGGTTTACAAGTCCTGTCCCATTATTTCTTTATTTTGGTATTTGTCTAAGATCAAGATTTTCACCAGATATTCTCCCATAGTATCTTCAGCATATGCTCATTGTTCTTTCCATTCTTGTCCTCCCCATGTTCATTAATTCATATTTCCCTGACCCTACTCCCATTTTTACTTCCTTTGAAGCTCTTAGTTGTTATATTAAGCTATGACTTATAATTTTAACTTTTAATTTTGATACATCTTTTTTGTTTGTTTGATTTTTGGGCCAAATCGGTGGTGCTCAGGGGCTACTCCTGGCTCTTCGCTCAGAAATTGCCCCTGTCTCAGGGGATCATATGGGATGCCAGATATCAAGCCCTCATCTGTCCATCCTGGGTCAGCCATGTGCAAGGCAAATGCCCTACCACTGTGCTACCACTCCAGCCCTGAAACATCTTTTTTACTTAAGAAAAAAGAATGCATGGTTATTTTTCATAAGGTGGTCAAAGGACAGAGCAGTGGATTTAGATGGTTCTGATATCCCATGCTTTCTGATACTTGTTGGGAGTTGACCTGCTGTAGTAAAAACTGACTTCAGAAAACATCTGTAATAATCATGGGACAGAGGTAGGAGAAAGCAGGGAAGAGTATATACCTTCAGATAATGAAGAGAGTGGGTTGCCTTTCTCATGACTCATAGCCTTACCGATGCTATCCCATTTCACTAGGTATTTTCTCAATCAAACACCACATTCAAACAGGACTCTTAATTTAGTGTCTCTTGCTTTTCCATAGGATATATAGTTCAATTTAGTGTTTTTAGCTACATCACCTATATACTCCTAAATGAAGAATATCCTTCTTTATTTTTTTTTGTTTGTTTGTTTGTTTGGCTTGGGTCATACCTGGCAATGTTCAGAAATTACTCCTAACTGTGTTCAGGGATCACTTTTAAAGGTATCTAGGAGTCCCTTGTCAGTGCTTGAGGGACCATATGTGGTGCCAGAATAAAGAACTGGGATTGAGTACAAAGCTAGGAGTAAGTCCTGAATACAGACAGGCGTGTCTCCAAATAATTGAAACAACAACAACAAAAACAAGCTGAACCAGACCTTGAATAAGCCCATAGTTTGTGTTTAAGGATAAAAAGAGAATAACAACTTATTAAACAAGTTTTATTGATCACCAATTTAGCTTCATAAATATTTCAAGTATATTATAGAGAAACTTTGAAAGCTAGAGAGATAGTAAGAGGGTTATGCACTTGTTTTGCTATGCTGTGGATGCTGATTTTTATCTACAATACCATAAATGGTCCTTAAATACCACCATTGGCCCCTCCTGATTACAGAGTCAGGAACAACTCATGCCCATCATCAGATATTGCCCCTTTACCAAAAATAAAATTTAATTAAAGTCTTGTATTAAGTACCTGTCGGTAGTTTTATACCTTTTCAATTACCCTGGTTTCATTCTCATGAAAATTTTCTGGAATATAAATATTTTCACTCTACATATGAAGAAATACATGCCTAGATGGTTCAGGAAACTTGCTCAAAGTGACTCTGACAGGGCTAGATTGACAATAAAGTGGGTGGGGCATTTGCTTTGCACATGGTTGACCCAGGCTCTATCTCTGGTATCTTATATGTTCCCCTAAGCACTGCCAGGAGAAATTCCTGAGTGCAGAGCTAGCATTTTTGGGTATGACCTCAAAACAAGAAACAACTAAAACCAAAGTGGCAAAGCTGCTTGAAGGGTGGAAGTCAGGATCTGAGGCCAGAAAGTTTTCCTCCAGCACCTCTGTGTCAACTTTTCTTAGAACCAGTCACACATGCTTAAAGATGAGCCTCTAAGCTTCAAGAGTGAAGGTACTAGGCAGGTTTCTTTAACATGACTTCATCAGTCTTAATTCTGAGTCATTTAAAATGTTTTTAAGTAAAGCTATGAAAAGCCATGTAACTATAGAATTAAATGTTTAAAGGTAAAAGTGCTTTATAATGAGGTTTTAATTCTTTGTAATTTGCTTTTAGTTTTTAAACAATTGGCTATTGTATTTCAGTTCTCCATAGGTATCTATGCCCAGACCATTATTTTGATGTTGTTACCATTTATACCAGCAAAACAACACAGCTGGCCTAATTTGTTGAGGCCATAAAATTGTCTCGTGTGTGTGTGTGTGTGTGTGTGTGTGTGTGTGTGTGTGTGTGTGTATACATCTGGTGGTGTCCAGGATGCTCCTATTTCTAACTTGGTGCCTCAGGATCACTCTCAGGGTTATTTGCCAGTCATACAATGCTGGAGATTGAACCCAGGGTTTCCACAGAAAAACAAGTATCATTGTGCCTATTTTACAGATTAGGAATGAAAGTTTGATACAATGGCAGCTCAGGCTTAAATAGGATATAGCACAGTCAATTGAGAGGAGCTTGGATTTGAATCCACCTCTTATTGGCCATACAACAGAGCTCAGAGTTCAGCTGTATGGAGACTGAGAGGGGTTTAAGGCATTCAATGGACCAAAACATTATCAGATGGCACGGCTGAAATAACAAATGTTCATAAGCTAAGATCCAGACACACTTCAAAATACACATATATGAAAAGAAAAATTACAAAGACTACCAAGAGTCCCCTTAGTAACACTAACAATTACTTGAAATTTTTTTCTGACATCTTTACTGTGCTCCTCTTTTACTCCAGATATACCATATGAGGCAGGTGCTATCATAGTATCCTTATTCTGCAGATAAGGAACTGAATCTCATGTACATTGGTTATCAAGTAGATATACTGGGCCAAAAGAATAATAAAGTCAATGTATACAATGTACTGGGCACATTCAGTGGGAGCTATGAAAATTATTATGCCTCAGTATGAGAAAAACTCAGATTTGAAATTCTAATAAATTCTGCCATAGTTACATAAGAACAAATTCTTTTCTTGACAATCTCTTTGAGAACTGGTACTTGTCTTCTATGTCACAGGGTCTTCTTCCCCTATACTGACTGTGTGCTCCAAAAATGTGAATAGGTATAGTCATGGTTGCAAAGGCTGAGAACTGTGTACAAAACATGGAAATTTGCTCATTTTTGAACCCAGTACTCTTTTCCCCTCTTCTGGGGTGGCTGAAGGACATGGCAAAAGTAGACTTCTTTTCTTAAGAGGAAGCACGAGGAGGTCATTTCAGCTGCAGTGAAAGCATTTCTTCTGTTTCTCCAAGGACTGTGCCATACCAGCCCTGCTATAGCTGGTTGAAGGGGACCAAACCTCTCAGGAAGACGGACTTGGTTCCGTTTGACCAGCTAGAGCAAGGGGCAGTTCCTTGAGAGGTGAAAGAAGCTTCTAGTGTGGTACTTCTTGAACATTACTGGTGCCAGCCTGCAACAGAAAGATAGTATGAATTCAACTCGAGAGCCCATTTTGTGTACAGTTCTTGGACCTGATTTGTAAAAACCATATGTAATTTTCCTTAGCATTTCATGACTTTGTTTTCATTTCGTTCTTTGCTTCTATTTCCATCCCAAATATCGACACTGTGAGGAAGCAAGTGATATAGATCTGGTCGGTATATTTAGAATAGTTTGTATCATGTTTTTTTTAAATAACTGCTGTTTTAATCAATATGATATAATATGCATGTAAATGATACTACATGATAAAATTAATACCCACAAACAACCATCTAACTTAAAGAATTTTATCAATTTTGGGGGGTCACATCTGGCAGCGCTCATGGGTTACTCCTGGCTCTAAGCTCAGAAATTGCTCCTGCCAGGCTCGGGGGACCATATGGGATGCCGGGATTCGAATCACTGTCCTTCTGCATGCAAGGCAAACACCTTACCTTTATGCTATCTCTCCGGCCCCAGGAATTTTTACCAATTTTTATTGATATTTTCCTGAACACTTTTACTAATTTCTTTCTCTACTTTTCCTTAAAAGGAACTATGATTACTCTTTGTAATATGATTTAAATCTTTTAGTTATGCCTATTATCATTATATTATTATTTATTCCTAAACAGCATATAGATTGATTTTTTAAATCTTATGTCATCCATATTCTTTAGACTTGATATTTTCACTTAATGTGATATTTGTTAGATTCACTCATATAGAGGTGGCAGGATTTTCAGTGTATTATTTTATTTATTTATCTCAGTGTATAATTTTCAGTGCATTTAACAATATTCTCTGATATGTATATATAGCAATGAGTATTGAAACCACTGGGCTTGATCAATGTATAAAATTGAGTTGTTTCTCAAGGATTGTGAGAAAATCTTGTATTAATAAGGATTTTATTTTTTTCAAAGTTTCACATTTAAAAGAACTTCCAAGCTTACAATTTTTTTTTAAAAAAATGTTGTATTTCAAAGTTTCACATTTTAAAGAACTTCCAAGTTTACATAACAAGCTCTCCAAGCTATCACAACAATGTGAATGAATGAGGGAAGTAGAAAGCCTAGAGTACAGGCTGGGGTGGGGTGGGATGGAGGGATATTTGGGACATTGGTGAGGGCCCGGGAGATAGCATGGAGGTAAGGCATTTGCCTTTCATGCAAAAGGTCATCGGTTCGAATCCCGGTGCCCCATATGGTCCCCCGTGCCTGCCAGGAGCAATTTCTGAGCATGGAGCCAGGAGCAACCCCTGAGCACTGCCGGGTGTGACCCAAAAACCAAAAAAAAAAAAAAAATCAAGCTTTATGTTTGTCTGCGGGTATTCTATCTTTTTCCTGTTTGTTTTTGGCCCACACCCATTGATGCTCTGGGGTTACTCCTGGCTCTGGGCTCAGAAATAGCTCCTGACTTGGGGGATCTTATGGATACTGGGGGAATCACATAGCAGTCTGTCCTAGGTCAGCCCCTTGCAAGGCAAACACCCTACTGCTGCACCATTGCTCCAGCCCCATAATTTTTGTCATTATTATGGGGCATCGTTTACCTGCATGTTAGTAGTATGAAACAAGGACACCCACCTCCTAAGCAGATGTGTTTAGCTCTTTAGACAGAATAATAAGCTCTTGGAAGAGAAATGTCTTCAGTTCATATTCTAGTGCTGTAAAGCAGTTTCACAATTTGCTACAAAAAGCACTGTTGGTGGGACCCAGGAGATAGCATGGAGGTATGGCGTTTACCTTTCATGCAAAAGGTCATCGGTTCGAATCCCGGTGCCCCATATGGTCCCCCGTGCCTGCCAGGAGCAATTTCTGAGCATGGAGCCAGGAGTTAACTCCTGAGTACTGCTGGGTGTGACCCTCCCCCCAAAAAAGGCACTATTGGTGGTAGGAGCTGTCTTGTGCATTGCAGTTTTCAACAGAATCTCTGTACATACTAGATGCCGTTGAATCTTATATTGTGACAACTAGGCTTGTCCTCAGGCATTGCCAAGTATTCCTTAATGGCAAAGTCATCTCTGATGTAAAATCAGATTTGACCTTGTAGCTGCTCTATCTTGAGGAGCCCCCTGCTCCCATATTATAAAGTTCCCTAGAGTGCAGGATGCAGCCTCTTGAAGGCCATTAGGTGACTTTCTGGTATTTGGAAGATGAAGAAGGCAGACATTGACTCCCGGGGTGGGGGGTGTCCAGACCCCTCCTTTCCTCCATTCTGCACTTACTGCTACCTGCCAAATAATCACAGTGTGACCTCCCTTCTTTTTCTCCCTCCTCATTTCCTGTCCTGGTCATGATCTTGCATAGCAATAGTTTACTCTGTTCTCTTGTATTCTCCTGGACACATGCCTCAAAATTGGGTGCCTTCTTTTGTAGTTCACTGTCAGAATACAGGATGAGTTTAGTATGGTCCCTGTCCTTACCTTATACTCACACCTTGACAAGGAAGCAGAACTGGAAAAAACAAACAAACAAAAAACAAATAAACAGAGCAACCTCTTCCTTCCTGAAAGACTGAGCTAACGAAGATGACCTGTGGTCATGGTTATGGTCACTTAGGTCCTCTGACTCTGAAGTAGAAGGAATAAGAAAAACAAATTATGAGGAAGCATGAACAGGTACTTTAGAGCTAGGGCTGGGAACACTCAAGCGGGTATTCAGGGAAGAGGAAAGAAAGAAACTTTAGGAAATTGGGTGAATGAATGGCTTAGTACCTCAGGCCATTTTTGTGAACAATCTTCTCCAGAATAGCTGCTATTTATGACAAGATCATGATAGGAAAGGAAAAGATAGCAAAGCAGACTCCTTGGGGACTGGGAGAAAAAGCCCTTTGGAGGCTGGGGTGGTATGGAGTTTGACAGCTCAAATGATTAGCTTCAGGCCCAGCATGTGTGGCATCTCAGTTTAATTTCCAGCACCTCATCCTCCTCTGTCCTATATCACTTAGTGTAGGCCTAGTGTCCCAGACCACTGGAACTGAAATCACCAGGCTAGCATGACTGAACTTAGTAAGACTAGGAATAGTCCTAGAGACTATTCTGGGAGTCCTACCACCCATAAGAGAGTCTTTGCAAGGCTCACATGTTCATTGTCTGTGAGCACAGTTGTAAAGGAAAGAGCTCCAGATGAATAGGAAGGAGTTTCAATTTAGCTTGGGCAGCAGAAATATCTTGTTTTAAGAAAAAATGCCTGAATATTGGAACTTGGAGGGTAAGGGTTGTGGGTGAAAACTCTTTTGGTGACCTGGTCTCTTGGACATGGAAGCCCACTATAAAGGATTCTGAGACTAAGCAGGAGTCCTCAGGACGGAGAGCAGGGCCTTGACTGAGGTGGAAGAAGATTAGAACTGCTTTCTGGGTGGCGTCGTGCACCAATGAAGAGGCACTTGCTGAAACCACACACTTCCTTACATTCCATAGCCAAGTGATCCATATGGGGATATAAAGAAGCATGTAGTCTTGGCAAGCATTCTTGGCCCTGAGCTGGCTTCTTCCATCTATGAGATGCAGCCTTGCCTCTCATAAGGGGTCACTCTTTTCTTGCCTCCTTCAGAGTGAATTACTTAGAGGCATCTCCTCTGGGGTCCCTCTCTTCCCTTCCATCATTACTCGCCCTAGCCTTGATCATAGCTTTGATGAAGGACAGTGGTAATATAGAACGTTCTGTTTTTTCTTATTTGTCGTTCAAAAATGATGCCTATGTTTCATTTTGAAACTGTTATAATAGACCCAGTTGTTTGTTATTCCTCTTAATATGTGCATAGTTGCTGCTTTAAGTACTTCAACATCATTCTACTTATATGCTTGGACTCCTATAAAGTAGTTGATTTTTGAAGGGGAAGAGGAGAGAAAGCGATTGAGAAGTACTATCTCCTGCTTGTGCTTAAATAATTATCACTTAGAGAAATGCAGAGGTACTCCCGTGCATCCTCTGGTACATTTGTTAGCTGCAGCTGCCTGTGTGGCATTCCAAGTACTACTGTTCATTGTGGGGAGGATCTTTATGTTTGCTTCATGCTCCCCAAAGCTCATCACCTGCCTCACAATCTGTGAAGCCCCAACCATGGAAAAGTGAGAAATGCTGGCAGCTGTCGAGCCACTTGGGGTCTGGACAGGCCACCCCGCCAGCAGGGAGTGAGGGCTTCAGCTTCTATGGCAGCTGACACTCTGCCAGGAAACAGAAAGTATGCCAAGAGAAGATTGACACTACAAAAGAAGGTTTGAGGATCACAACTCTGACAAGGGCAGTTAATGGAATTGAATAATAAAAGTAATAGAATAAAAATAAAAAATATTTTTAAGCATGCACTCCAGCACAGGGAACATATGCAAGCTTCTGGGATTCTTTATGAAGTAGTAGATATTACTTGTGATCTATTTTTTAAGTGAAGGTGACAGAAATGGAACATTTTACATGTTTGTGAGTGAAAATCCTTTAAAAACTGATTGGGTTCTAGGAACATTATTTGATTATTGTTTTATGGAGATAAGGTATGTGGGGCTGAAAAGAAAGGTAGTAAACATTCTGGGCTTTTGATTCTCTGCCTTCTCTACTGAAGTAGACTTGTGATACTGCTGCTGGCAATGGCTTAGAGGCCATATTTTTCTTTAAGAAAATGTGTTAGGTTTCCCCTTTATAATTTTTGACTGATCTTGGGAATCAAGCAATCTAATACAACTTAATGAGTATATAATCTTTCATGAAAACAGCTTGTTCCTATAGCCAAGTATGAGCTTCCTGTAAAAATGAGAATGTGAACTACTTTTTCTATTCTAAGTTTGGAGAATACACACATTAGAGTATAACTTGGCTATAAGAAAAAGTAAATCAAACCATTTACTACTTTGTGGAATTTGTTAATTGTTCTAGAAAATATCAAAAGTAAACTAAAATAAGCAAGGAGAGGTACAAATACAGAGTGATCTCTCTCATATGTATGTGAGTTTTTAAAAAAATAGCAGAGTGGGGCTGAAGCAATAGCACAGTGGGTAGGGCATTTGCCTTGCAAGTGGCCAACTAAGGTTCCATTCCTGGCATTCCATATTGTCCCCCAAGTCAGGATTAATTTCTGAGCTCAGAGCTAGGAATGATCTTTTATGCCACTGGGGATAACCCCTAAAACAGTATAGTAGGGAGATAACAAGTGGTCAAAGATAACAAAACCTGAGAACTTGTTTACAGAACTAAGTTTACCAATGACAGGGGAAATGGGGGTGCTTGGGAGAGGTCTCAGAGACAGTAATAGTAATGATAATAATAATAATAATTAAAAAAACAGAAAGAAAAAATGTTGCATATTTTCCAGTGACTAAAATATAGCAGCTGAGTAAGGTCACATTTTAAGTGTTTAAATATGTAAGATCAGGATTCTCCAAATGGCATGTGAGTTTCAGAGGTGAGATTTTGCTTGGATGTGTACCAATTTTTGTGGATAAGAAAATTAGAAAGACTGGGCTTTAAAATACTCTCTTTTGATTCTTGAGCCAGACTAAGACCAAGCAGGTGCTTATTTCATGTAATAATATGAAATAGATATATTTCTATAGATATGCAATATAATATCAGGACATAATATAACCCTCAATATTGAGCACCAATTAATTGGTTTGTCTTTATCAAGCCCCACCTAATTGGTAAAAGATTTACTTCAAAATCTTTAGGGAAAAAAGTAGCAAAATTTTAAATAACCAATTATAGATTTACAATGAAAGATTACTAGATATTTAGTACAAAAATCTATTAAAGAATTATTCACTTGCAGTATTGTTAATGACATTCCAACATCACACACTCAAACAGTATTAGCTTCCTTCTATCTTGGTCTCAGTGTCCCCTCCCTCAGCATCTCTCACTTTCTCACTGCCATCATAAACCCAATTCTTTACACCAGTTCTTAGGTTCTATTGACTTTGGCTATTTGTTATTCCTTTACTATGCTTCTTTATATCCCACAGGAGTGAGATCACCCCATGTCTAGTTATAATCTGGATGATTCAACTCAGCATGATACATTCTAGTTCCATCATTATAGCAACAAATGCACAATTTCATCTTTTTAATAGCAAGTAGTATTCCACTATGTGTATATATATCATAGTTCTTTATCCAGTCCTTAGTTCTTGGAAACTTGAGTTGCTTTTAGATTTTGGCTATCATGAGCAGTGTTGCAACTACTGATCACAGGACCACAAATGTTTTCAGAAAAGCACATTTGGATCCCTGAGGTAGATGACCAGAAGCGCAATTGCTATGTCATATAGAAGTACAATTCTTGGGGCCCGGGAGATAGCATGGAGGTAAGGCATTTGCCTTTCATGCAAAAGGTCATCGGTTCGAATCCCAGTGCCCCATATGGTCTCCTGTGCCTGCCAGGAGCAATTTCTGAACATGAAGCCAGGAGTAACCCCTGAGCACTGCCGGGTGTGACCCAAAAACCAAAAAAA
>PVKC010025030.1:0-16651 GCA_004027635.1 Crocidura indochinensis | reverse complement strand
TTCTTTCTTTCTTTCTTTCTTTCTTTCTTTCTTTCTTTCTTTCTTTCTTTCTTTCTTTCTTTCTTTCTTTCTTTCTTTCTCTCCCACTCACACACACAAACACACACAGCTGGCGGTGTGCTGCAGCTCACATACTTTGTCATAGTCACATGATTCCCTATTTCTAGAGTGCTAAGACTGTGTTCTGCACTCATGTGTATTACTGGACAACATCATACACTCACCCTCATGTTTGCAAGGTTGGTGCTTTTGTTGAGCTAAGGAACTATGCCCAGGCCGCACTCATTACTAGCAGGCTCAGAGGACCATATGGAATGCCAGGAATCTGAATTCCATTCAGAATTGGCTATGTGCAAGACAAATGCCCTATAGCTCTCCTATTGCTCAGGTCCCTGGATAGATTTTAAACCAATTTTCTAAATACTTTCCCTTGTATGGGTCCTTATTAGTCTCATGATCTTTTATTAACTTGAAATGCTACTATTTCATCCTGTTTGGAGATCATAACCCTGCTTGAAGTCAAACACGTGCTTGAAATATGAGATTTGGCTCTGCTACTCCCAAGCTCAGTGATTTGAAGAAAAAATTTAAGCAAAGATTTAGCATCAGTTCTTCACAATCAGGATAAATAGAATATTTGTCATTTCATGAGAAGTAAAAAATAGAACAAGATCATTATCATTAATCCTAAATATAGTGTTTTGAGGATTGTGAAGATTTTTGCAATAGTGGATTTGGGGGAGCAGGGTTAAGAAATCGCTGGTAGCTGGTTTTCATAATTCTATCATCAATTCTAGTGCCATCCTATAGAATTATTGGTGATCTTCATTCTTGGCTCCATAATATAGTGAGAAGGAAATAAGTTGAGTGGATGAGGAGAAAGATGTGAAATAATGTGAAACAAGGGTCAAGGGAAACAAGGGTAAAGAAAGGAAAGAAATAATTATCTAAGACACAGAGTCAGCAACAATAAAATCATGAGACTCAAATTTTAACAACTAAACTTAAAAATGAACCTATTATGATAGAAGGCTGGGGCAGGGAGTGGTGATATGGAATGGACTCTGGGAACATGAGTGGAGGGAGGTTGACATGGGTGAGGGGATTGGTCCTGAACCATTGCATGTCTAAACTCAACTATGAATACCTTTGTAAATTATAATAATGTAAATGAAAAAAACCTCTGACCTCAAAAATAAAAGCATAGTGGTATTCCTTACATATTTGTTGAATTTAATGTTGTCTATCCATATTAGACAACGAGAAATCAATAATTAAATATTTGGGAACTATTTACTTTCTTCCAAAGAAATTGTACCTCACATAAGATAAAAAAAAAAAAACACACAACAAAACTTGCCTTCTGGAAAGTTTCTGAGCCAGCTCAACTTTCCAGACAGATCCATGCTTGAGTTAGCACAGCGGTAGATGATTGTAGAGAAGATTTGTTAATGACCAGCTTTAGGCTTTTAATGACAAAACCCCTCAGCAAGATGTCATCAAAGTTATTGAAGACTTCACTGAAAGTGTCGAAGCTGATGCATTGTAACAAGAAGGTTATAAATCTTGCAGCTTGGGTATACCACCAAGACAAGATGCTGAGCACAGAATCACCCTGCTGTCGTCTGTCAGCATTCTCCCTCCCCTAGCCTCTTCCCCTTCCCATGGAGAGCCAGGAAAGGAGTAATACATCCATTTCCCAAAGTAGTGCAGACCTGGCAGCCACCTGCCTGTGCCAATTTCAGATCACAGAGGCCCATTTAACTGGACAAAATGTGTTAAACACCTGTGCTTTTCTAAATGTGCATTTAAAACATCCTCAGGATTAAGGAAGGAACTCAGAGGTTAATATGTTGACCTTTTAGAAAAACGGACCAATTAAAAATCCATTGCCAGCTCAAATAGATATCCAAATACCTGAGGGTAGAGTCCCCCTTCACACCTGCTCTTTCATTGCTTCTCTTTGCCACTTTGGCCCCAACGAAACAGCTCATCTCTGGGCTCCTGGTGAGCTTCCAGGAATGTACTAGTTTGACTTTGGGTCTATATGTTACGATTGTTCTCTCTGCTTGTCTGGATGACCAGAATCAAGGTCAGAATTCAGAAGAATCAGATTCAAAAACTGCACATGATTGTTACTGTGTCTGCATATGAATTTAGAGATTTGTTATGCTGCTAAGAAGCAATTTTGCATATATTTATAATTCACCAATTTACATACTCAAGCCACACATAAATTCAGCCTGGGAATATAGTTTACCTTAAATAGG
The DNA here is from genome assembly GCA_004027635.1 of Crocidura indochinensis. Classification (NCBI taxonomy): domain Eukaryota; kingdom Metazoa; phylum Chordata; class Mammalia; order Eulipotyphla; family Soricidae; genus Crocidura; species Crocidura indochinensis. Next base: position 14,381 of record PVKC010025030.1, on the reverse strand, counting down.
ATATTTCTCTTTTTGTTTGTTTGTTTGTTTTTGTTTTTTGAGTCACACCTGGCACTCAGGGGGTTACTCTTGACTCTCTACTCAGAAATCGCTCCTGGCAGGCACAGGGGGTCATATGGAATGCTGGGATTCGAATCACCATCCTTCTGCATGCAAGGCAAATGTCCCACCTCCATGCTATCTCTCCTGCCCCAGGATATTTCTTTTCTATAAATTTCTTTTTGTTTTGGGGCAACATCTGGCAATATTTGGGGGATACTTCTGATTCTGAGCTCCTGAATTACTCCTGGTGGCATTTGGAGAATACTATGTGATGCCAAGGATCAAACCTGGGTCACTTGCAAGGTCCATAAGCTTTTATTTCTTTCATTTTTAAATTTTATTTTTTAATAAGTAAATTATTTAATTGAATGACTGTGAATACACAAAGTTATTCATGATTGAGTTACAGTCATACATTGTCCAACACCCATCCCTTCACCAGTGCTCATTTCCTGTCACCAATGGCCTTTCTTTTCTTTTTTTTTTTTTTTTTGTTTTTTTTTTGGTCAATCCTTCAGTGCTCAGGGGTTACTCCTGGCTCCATGCTCAGAAATCTTTCCTGCAGGCTTGGGGGACCATATGAAATGCCGGGATTCGAACCACTGTCCTTCTGCCTGCAAGGCACACAGACTATCTCCATGCTATCTCTCCGGCCCTAACAACTGCTCCTTACTTATGATACTCTAATACTCAGGACTAGTACATTTTAAAATTTTATTAAAGTCTAAAATATTTCAAATTATTTAAGAAAGCAAGGGGCCCGGGAGATAGCATGGAGGTAAGGCATTTGCCTTTCATGCAAAAGGTCATCGGTTTGAATCCCGGTGCCCTATATGGTCCCCTGTGCCTGCCAGGAGCAATTTCTGAGCATGGAGCCAGGAGTAACCCCTGAGCACTGCTGGGTGTGACCCAAAAAACAAAAAAACAAAACAAAACAAACAAAAAAAAGAAAGTAAACTGAAGTTTAATTTTTATTATTGTAAAAGAGGCCCAAAAAAATGATTGGAGTCTAATAAATCTGAGGAAAATTTGCTTTTCTGACATGAAATTTCCAATGGACAATTGAAAAGGGTGAAAGGGTGAAGGTTTTGACAATGACTATTAAAAATTAAATATAATTGACATAGAATGTGTGAGGTATTTTTTGTGCTTTTCTTCACAAACATTATATTCCAAGCGAGTATAATATATTGACTTGACAAGCTTAGACATTGTGATATAATTACAATTGTAGTGTTAGTTTACACCGTGATTAGTAATTTCCTTTACTTTCATGTGGGAATAATTGAGATCTAATTTCTTGGCAGCTTTAATATTGAGCATAATCTCTGTGTAAAATTTATATATTAACTAGTTCTAAATTTATGTGTTAGCTTTATCCTGAAAGAATATATTTAATATTCTCCTACGTCTTAGTGCCTAATAACCATCATGTTATTCTTATAAATTATCATTCCTTAGGGTTACATATGATTAGAAAATAGTTTTTATCTCACAAAATATAAATCAGATTTTGTTTTTGTTTTTAGGCCACAACTCAGTGTCACTCAGGTGTAACTCTCGGATATGCATTCAGGAAACATTACTGGCAAGCTCACGGGACAGTATGGGATGCCAGGGATTAAACATGGGACAGTCACAATCAAGGCAAAAACCCTATCCACTGTACTATTTTGTTTTGGCCCCCACAAAGCAAATCTTTTAAGATTTATCAATATAATTAAAAATAGCAAGATTTCCTCTTTACATCAAAATGATAATTTATTGTGTATATTTATGCAGAGATGTATGTGCAAGTACATAGAGTTATATTTCATATACCTTACAATTTATCAATTTTCTGTTGATGACCTCTTTGTTATTATGAATGATGCTACAATAATACAATACAATGAATGATACTACAATAGCATGGAAGGGAAGGTATCTCCTGACTATCAGTAAACAGGCAAGAATTGATATATTGATAAGGATCTGGAGTGAAAAATGGTACTACTCTGGGGGCTGAAGCGATAGAACTGTGGGTAGCCTTGCACGTGGTCAACCTGGGTTTGATCCCTAGCATACCATATAGTCCCCTGAGCCCTGCCAGGAATGACCCCTTATTTCAGAGCCAGAAGTAATTTCTGAACATAACTGGGAGTGATCCCCAAAACTAAAAACAACATCAATAACAAAAAAACAACACTAACAACCAAGAAAGGTTCTATTTTATGATCCAGCAATGCCACTTCTGAATATACACCCAATGGAAAAAAAAAAGACAGGAATACCAAAAGATTATACGTAATAAGACTGCTCCTGGAAAGAACAGTGTTGGAATTTTCAGATAACAAGAGTGCTACTGGTATCTAGAGATGGTAAATTTAGGTTTTCCCCTGGGCTGAAGGGAAAGTGGCCCTTAAGTGTCTGCTTATATTTGTTCTTGTTTTCTGATCTCCAAAATAACTTGATTACTATCTGGCCTCTCGAGTGATCTCGAGAGTGAAAAAGCACTGCTTTGGAACAGGGCTAGTAGATTTTATCTTTGTGTGATTGGCAGGGGTTGCTAGGATCATTGTGTTAACAAGAATTTCACTGGGCAGCTCTAGGCTCATTGAAAAGTGCCTGGTGCAGCTAGCTGGCCATTCTTACTCAGCAAACTTAACATGAGCTTTTAAGGCTCTTTCCCATTAAAAATTAATAACTGACATTATGCTATGTAAATCAAGGCCCTGTAAGTTCATTGGTGGTGATTAGCTTTGTATGAACTAAAAAAAGGAGTTTCTGGATCTGCAGTGCTCATATCAGATATTATTAATATCACAAGTTCTCTGGCTTTCTTCTCTGTGGTTTTCTTATGTTACCTATTTATAACATTGATTTTTACAAGGCTGGAGCATCACTTTTCAGTGACATGAATACTGTTCCTGCCAACTTTCCCAGTCACTTTCTCACTTACACCTTGGAGAATTACTGGTTGACTTCATATTCTATTCTTTTTGTTCAATAGCAAGTTAGCCACTATTAGAAGGAAGTCAGCAATATTATGAATAAAGTCATTAAAATGTCACATTATTATCAGTTTCTGAGCTTCCTGTGTTTCTGCAGCTCTGTCACAATTTAGTACTTGCTGTTGTTTTTATTTTATTTTGGGGGGAAAACTCCCCCAAATAGGGCTTACTCCTAGATTTGCACTCACGGAACACTCCTGATAGGCTTGATAGGTGAAAAGTGCTAGCAGCAATTGAACTCAGATCAGTCGCATGCAAGGTAAGCACTCTACTTATTGTACTATTTCTCTGGGCCCAATGATTCTTGAAGACAATCCTTATTATAAGGAAGGAAACCATTTTTAAGGAGTAAATCAAAGTTATTAAAAATATAAGTTCACATATAAAGGAAGAACATATAGAAAGATTGATAGGACACTTTTTAAAGACAAAATTTCAACCAGAATAGGATTTTTGGAGTGTTGAACCTTATGTTTATTATTCGTAAGTACTCCAATAAGTATTTAATGAATGACTGAGAGTGAATCTAGATTAGCAGGAAAATGGAATTACTCCCAGGGATATTAATGAGATAATAGATTTATTTATATTACTATTTTCATATTGAAAAATTTAAAGAGTGAGAGATTTTTTTACAATGAAGTAAAAATGTTTATGTACTAGTGTTATGCATATAAATTAATTATAAATTCTTTTGATTGCAAACTCTGATTTTTGGTGACAGTAGATATATATGACAAAGTTAATTTTTAACCTTATCTAAAAATCTTAACATCTTCATGCCCTAGCTTCTTCGTTTGAAAAATGAAAAAATTCACTGGTGATGGGGGGGGGGTGTTCTTTACATAACTGAGACCTAATCACAATCGTATTTGTAATCAAGATTTTTTTTTTGGGTCACACCCGGCAGTGCTTAGGGGTTACTCCTGGCTCCATGCTCAGAAATCATTCCTGGCAGGCATGGGGGACCATATGGGGCACCGGGATTCGAACCGATGACCTTTTGCATGAAAGGCAAACGCCTTACCTCTATGCTATCTCCCAGGCCCCATGTAATCAGGATGTTTAAGTAAAGATATTATAAAAAAGAAAAATGAAAAAAAATTGAATTATGAATGGATTATATAATTTTCTTTTAGTTTGAAGTCATACCTGGAGTGCTCAGGGAATAGTGCAGACTTTAAAGTTAAGGGTCACTATTGATGGTGGTTAGATGAATGTATGTGATCAAATTTGGGTTGTTGCATGTAAGGCAAGTTTCTTGATTCCTATACTATTTCTCTAACCTCAGCCTACCTAGGCTTTTGGGATCCCTCCAGTTTAATAATTGTGTCTCACTCTCAATATCCTCCATAGGGAGACATGTCAAGGATTATACTTTATGATGCTATCTTATTGTCATATTTTATTAGAACTTGTACTTTCTTAAGTTATAAAAGTATGTCTAAGAAATGGTGAGTAATTCATTGTCTTAATCTTATTTTTCTTCATTTATTCAACTTGAAATCTGAATGCCTTTCTTATCTGGACACAAATAGTTCTCTACACAGAACTATTTCTATTGATACTAATTGAGTTTCAGGCCAACATTTTTTTTAACCATCACTCCAAGTGTTTCTCTTTTCCTTCACTCATATTACTTTTGACAAGGATTCAGAAGGATCAGTTCAGATTCACACTTAAGAAAGTTACTACTGTAAAGAGCAGAAAGAGTCTCACTCAAAGTAGAATGAACAAATTTGTACTTAGCATTATAGTAAAATTCTCAGCTGAACACATATCTCCATAGCAGTTACAATATGCACAACAAAAAATAGCTTTCAAAATGCCACCATGGCCAGCACCGCATCAACCTATCAGGTTTTGAGACAGTTTAAGTATGATTTTTAAGCTTTGCCATAAATGTAACTTGTCATTTTGACAGAGTAGTAATTTAACTTTCCTAAAATTTAACTCCTTAAATTTAACTAGGCCAGAGAGGCTGAGAGAAGGGAGTTGCCTTGGGACTTGCATTTCCTATTACCCTTTGAAGTTCTGAGTTTCCAACAATTCTCACCATATTGGTGGAAAGATTTCCTACGTCCTGCTCTCAGCATTTGAGCCCAGAGTTTACTCCAATAAGGGTTCTTTTACTTCAAGTTACTATTCAATGCCTGACTCAAATATAAGCATGGAGTGGGAGGAGGAGGGAGGTAGGGGCATTGGTAGTGGGAAGAGGGGGTGTTTATTTTTATAACTGAAACCCAACTTCAAACATGCTTGTAATCATGGTGCATAAATATAGATATTATAAAAATAAAGAGGAAAAGAAGAAAAAAGTTACTATTCAAGGTAGCATTTTATTCTATAGAATGAAAATATCACCTTGCTGCTAGTGATGAAATTGGTCTATTTTGGAGTAGAATGTGATTCTTAAGGTTTATCAGTAAATGCTTTGTGCATGGATTGGGGTGGGGCTGGGAGGGGGAGAGAGAGGGAGGTCTGTCTTTCTGAATGGGGCCATCTCAGCCACAGCAAAGTGTATGGTGTGTGAATGAGATTAGCTAATGCAACAGTATTATGGCCTGAGATTATTTTGTGCCATTTGAAAGTTCAGCCACATGCCCCCTCTTGTTTGTGAAGTTCCATTAGGGGATTCACAGCCTGCTTTAGAGATAAGTGAAAGCATTATGGTGCAAGAGGAAAAGGCATTTTGATCTTGAAGAATTTTAATTGGTGCTGGTGAGTAAAGGTAGACAAGAAGCCATGAAGGTTTCAGGCAAAAACATTACTGACTTTGGGACCAAAAAATGTAGAGTATAAGAGGAATGAGGTTTCACATTGTGGATGTGGAAATGAAATAATGTATTGTCTTCTTCAGCAAGGGGGACTCTTTTCTTTAATACACGTAAAAGCACTTTAAAATTTTAAGTAGTTTTAAAAGATCTTGTTCTTTATGAACAGTAGACAAGTCAGTGATTTCATAGTTAAAAATAAGTGGAATAACAGAACAATTTGACTATTGTTCTTCAACCTCTTCACACCTGTAATCTGGCACTTGTTTTGTATACAAGACCATGGACCAATATTTATAATCAGGTCATAGGTCACTGGTTTTCAAACTGTCCTGTTAACTGTCACCAGTCCATGGATGGGTGGTTGAAGAACACTAGATTAGACCATTGCAGAAAATGAGCTGATGATTGCATATTAAATGGATACATTTACATATTTATTGGCCAATTACTTTATTATGCAGCAGAGGCTATGTTGATTTAGTCCCTCAAAGCCTCTTTTCCCCCACAATAATGTTCAGGCTATGTTCATGAACCTTTGAATGAAAGATTGATCTTTCATTTCAAGGAAAAATAACTTCAAAAAAATTTCATGGTCAATTGTGGGCCGCCCTCATGAATATATGGTAACATTATCAGAATGGCCCAAAACAATCTCTCAGCACTTCTGCAAAAACAAGTAGCATGACACATTGACCATGTATGAGTTTTATATATACAGGCAGTAACTGTTATGAATGCGTTCATATGACAAGGATATGTATGTTTGACTCAGCAGAAGAGTCCATTCTTTAAAGACAGACAGTTCTGCATTCAAAACTCACTCAGGTACCTTTTCATGTTTTGTAACCTTGGAAAAGTTATTCTTATGCTATGAATGTCAGTTCATCATCAGTGAAATTTTATTTTGGGCAAGGATTAATGATACACTTCATATCCGAGTGAAATGTCTAGCACATAAATCTTCCAAATGATAACTATTGCAGTGAATTCTTTGTTACCCAGCATCTATTAACCAGAATTTTAGAAAAACTGTGACTTCCTGCCCAATCATCAAGCACTGATAATTTATGCTTCTCTTGATGACCCTGAAATGCATTCTGAATAATTAGAGAAAGATTAAATTATAATCAGTTTAGTCTCGGTGTTAAGTGTATTTTAATTTATTCTCATTCTTTAAAAAATTGTAATCCTTCTGCATGTGGCAACAATTAACAAAAATATTTGATTAGCTGGAGCACTCTATTTCCTGACTCTTCGACTAATAAGGAGTTGATCATATATTCTTGGAATCCAAACTCTCCCTACAGATATACTAGGCATTTATTTGGTAGTTTTATTCCAATTTGGCATTATATTCATTCTCAGAGCCAATGTGTTGACGTATTATTTACTGGAAATCCTGAAATTCATTTTTCAATATATTTAAGTAACATTCTATGTCTGTATTATGTCCTATTTGTGTATGTTTGACCACAAATTTATAATGGAATTTATTCTGGGTGGTTTGTGCAGATAACTAAATTTATAGCCTTGAGATCACTATTTTTTTCCTATGTATTTCTAGAGATGGACAGTTCAACTGACATGAGTGATCAATCTATCTTGGTGTCTCATCCAATTTTACTGTGATCCAGTTATGTTTTAGACTTATTTTCACTGGGCTCTTTTAGGCCCAATAACTTTCCTGATGAAACCTTCACTATGCATTTTATCATTTTTTTGTGCGGATCTTCATTGAACTTTCCAAATTTTATCCCATTCCTCTCTCCTGCCAAATGTCATACGGTGCTTTAAAAGATGATTTAACAACTGACCTGTGTTAAAATTAGCCTGTTCAAAAAGTCATCGATATTACTGTTCCTTTGTGAGCTCAGTTAATAAGGTTAATAAGGCAAGCAGATTGGTATTTGTGGTTTAATTGTCACTATAGGGCATAGTAGTCAACCCTCTTTTTTTCTGCTTCATTCTACCTCTTCTTTAATCTGCCTTAGAATTCCCACTTGCAACTTAACGGTCATCTCTTCCATTGTTCCCAGTTCATGACACATCCACATTGATATGGTTACATGTACTCATTCCTCAGTGAGAATAAGGGTCCCAGAAGGAGTTGATTATTTTTTTAAAGGGGAGCTAGGAAATTGGAGCATATAACCCCACCTAAACTCTAACCCCACCTAAAGAATTCTTTAGTCAAAACATAAAATCCTGTGTTGGTGATATCTGGATTCATGCTAGGTGAGGTGAGGAAAAGGAGTGTGATTGCAGATTCAGAAAACAGCATTTAATATTATATAAGTTGTGATTTCTCGGAGACTACACTCACTAGGTAGCTGTCATTCAGTTGATGTGGTAAGTAATCTGTATTACTCTAAGTTTCATATATATAAAACCTATAAATAAACAACTGAAAGGTATTGCTATCACAGCTTCTCTAGCTTTACCAAAACTGTATTTAATGACCGTACATACATTTCATGTTTGACAAACCAAATTTACATTATAGGAACATATTGAATCTTCTGGGAACCGTGAGCTTGAACTTTGGTATATTAGTGTGGTCAATTGCAGTATTTCATTGAGTAGACTTCTCTAATAAAATGTGACATATTCTTAAGTAGAGGATCACTTTCCTTGGCACCTCAAATAAAATTATGTTAATGTGAAATGTTATCATTTAAGAAAAGTTTATAAAAGCAAAGCTAAAATACTTTCTTGTATTTAATGACACAATAATTATTAGTCGAGGACTTTATTAAGTATATGTTACCTAGTAGTCTAAAGGAATTTCTATGATATTGTCTGCTACATACTTAAAATATTTGACAGGGAGCTGAATAGCAGAGAGGGTGTTTGCCCTGCACGTGATCAACTGTATTCTATCATTGTCATTCCATATAGTCCCCTGTCCACTAGGAGTGATTCCTGAGTGAAAGACCAAGAGTAATCCCTGACCTCTGCTGAGTGTGGGCCAAAACCCAAAAAAATTTTTTAAAAGAAGTAAATAGCATTTTAGGACATATGAGGAGGGATGAAGAGAGATGAAAGACAATGCAAACTTCTGCAAAAATGATTGAGTCCAGGATATATGTCACAGTTTAGAATGTGGGTGAATCTTAGGGAATTTTAGAAGGGAAAGCATATAAATCATTGCATTTCTAAAGTTGCATCTCTTCTAAATCTGTATAGTTGTTCTTAGTCATTCATTGCTTTTCTCCTATTTAGGCCTCTTAAAAACTCCTTTTTTGTGTTTCTTTTTATTTATTTACTTTTGCCATTGCAAGTACTGCAATATTTTTATTCCTCAGAACAATCCTCGGCAGGACAATTAAGAAATGCCAATTTAAGCTTGATGAAGGTTTTAATTTTTATCCATTATGGAAGACAGGCCGCTTGATTACATTCAGATTCTTGAAGAACAGAAAACCAGTAAAGCAGAACCAGAAGGTAAACGACAGACTGGATAAGTGTTTAAACCAGAGACATTCGCATAAATCTTGAACCCTGGCTCATAACGTTCTGGCATCTTCGTCAAAATGAATTTATGATTAGTTACACAAGTAATTTTCACTTGAGGCTCTACGGAGGAAGGATTTGGGGAATCTTCTCTGAAGCATAGAAAGCATGTAAGTAAACAGGACTTCAGAGCAACTAAGTAGTTATTGGTGTCTATACCAGAAATCTATAACAACTTCATCTGAAATAAAACCCATTCCTAAAAATATAAGAAAAAAAGCTTGAGAGCTACTTAATAAGAGGGATATCATTACCAGATGGGAAGAAATAATAGATTCTTTGGAGAAATAAAATTTCACTTCCTTTTTCCTTCATTTAATTATTTTAAACATTCAAAGAAAAATATAGGTATCTACATAATCATGACCCCATTTTAAGAACATCTTGCCCATGTATTTTACATTTGAAAATGAAGCAAAGTACTATTAATCTAGGGTAAAACCACTGTTTTCAAACATTCTTCCCTTTCTTACCCAGGTCATTCTTGATCCTGAAGCTGATGTGTATTTACTTGTGTTCTAGAACCCATTTTGTAATTAATGTGTAAAGTTTGGGTTGTACAAGTAAAACCAACTTATATCACTCCTCTAGAGGTGGTTTCATGAATTTTAATATTGACCAAAATTGATGATATAATATATATGTATACTGTCTAACATTAAGATTTTTATTAATTATCATGTTGATACCTTAAGTTTCAGTTTATTCTTTAAAATGGGTATGTGATGCTCAAATATGTAATCATTGATCCATTTTCCATAGAGATGGATATTCATTGCCTAAATGATGCTTTTCTTTAATTTCATAAACAGGTCTGTGCCGAATGGCCTACTATGCCGAATAACCTATGTTCAGAAAGCATTTTTAGCAAGAGCATAAAAAAGCCCATGTAATATACCCATTGCTTGCATATATGGGAACTGTACTTTAAGAATGAGGTTTCTTTCTCACCAAACATTCCATTTTTTTTTTGAAATATGGTGATAAAGATTAAATTTCAGACTAAACTTTAAAGACTTGATGCCATATTTGTAGGAGACCCAAAAGCTCATTTTTCTTCATATTTTGCTTTGCATCTTTATTTCTTTTTTTAATTTAAGTAGCTTGATTACAAACATGATTGTAGTTTGGTTTCAGTCATGTCATAAAAGGAACATCCCTTTTCACCAGTGCAACATTCCCATCACCAATGTTCCCAATCTCCCTCCTCGCCACTCCCATTTGTATTTGAGACAGACATTGTACTTCTCAGCCATTGACATTGTTATCATAGTTGTCAATGTAATTATTTCTTTAGCTGCACTCATTATTCTTTGTGGTGAGCTTCATATCATGATCAAGTCCTCCAGCCTTCATCTCTATTGTCTCTGGACATTATTACAATAATGTCTTTTTTTTTTTAAACCCATAGATGAGTGAGACTATTCTGTGGTAGGAGAGTTAATACATGCTTGTTGCTCTTTGGTTAATAGATTGCTCACTATCATCACATGGGTTGTAGCTCACAATTTGACCTTTTCACAGGGGGTTTCCCTGTAGTTCTTACTAAAGCATGACCTCCATTTCTGATCCATTTTTACCTGTTTTCTTTCCTTGAAACTGTATATCTTCATTTTTAATGGTTTCCTGACACGTCTCTATAGACTATAACCTTGATGAGAGTCGGGATAAGGTTTCCAGTTCATTTCTGTTACTTGCGAATAAAAATTAGTTCCTGGCAAGCCTTAGGAAGTTAATAAATTGTTGTTGATTAAGCAAAAATGTAGTGGGCATCAACAAAGAATACTGGACAAAGGTAATGACATCGAATCCCAGTTTTGAAATGAAATTGGGAAGTAATCAAGACAATCAACCTGGTAAATATTGCTGAAATTGCTTTCTGGAAATAAACACATAAGTTTCAGGCATTAAAAATTTACTTAATGAATTCACAGTGTCAGACCTCTTGATTGTCAGAGTCGTAAGATCATTTTCAATTTCTGTCTAGAATATTATCTTCTAGTTTTGGCACCATTAAGCATTTATGCTAATATTTAACAATCTAAATGGTAGCCCAAAGAGAATATCTCAATGAACTCTTGGAGGAAGAGGCATATTAGTGTTTAAATTGTTCAAGAACTGTAAGGTAGAAAGTGAAAAAGTCTCATTTTGTGTTGAAGAGAGCTAAGAAATCAGTCCAGTGGGGGACCATTACTTGAAAACAAATTGTAGTTCAACATAAGCAGAGCTTTCTAACAATTAGTGTGGATGAGTAGGGAAATGAATGTCCTCAGGAGATCTTTAGATATGTGGCAATCAATGACATTGAAGAAGATGCCAGGGAGAGAGGATATCTGTCTCTAGGGAGAGGTCATTCCACATGTGTGCAATCACCTAATATTTATTGAAATTCTAAGTATACACAATGCACTTGGCTCTACTGGAGAATATAGAAATATATAAGGCTCAGCTGTTGCCTGGAATGTATTTCTTTAAAATTCTGAATTCTGTAACGATCAGGCAGTATTAGCTGAGGTCCTAATGTAATTCTTACAAAGTCCACTTTGGAGCAGTTTGAATGTATGATGTCTCTAAATAGTGCCTACTTACCAATAATACTTAAAACCTTTGTCCTAACAGGAAGAACAGGAGGTACAATTTTAATAGCCATGTTTATCCCTGGATTTAAGCTCTAGTTTGCTTTGTTTGCTCCATCATAAAAAAGTGGAAGTATCCTATACATATGTATATAAAACATTGTATACATTTAAGGCATTTATGATATTGATATGGTGCATCTATATGATTAACCTTATCTGTATAATTATAATTATATACCTATCTTAGACTATGATCATTATTTTTTAGGTTTTGGATTAGTAAATAGTGATTTTGCTTTTGTATCTTGAAAGATGATTGACCGTAGGAAATTAGCTTTTTATCCCCCTGTGGTTCACTTCTCTTCTGATCTTGAAAGTTAATAGGAACTCTGACCTCAAGATAATGTGTATTGTCTTTATTCAGACTCTGTTGTGACATATATTTTGCACAGAATTGGATCTGGGTGATTTTCATTGTTGATAAAAATATTATTTATATAGCAGACAATATAATTTTAAGTTGGCACACTTAATTCTTTTGTGTGTGTGTGTGTGTGTGTGTGTGTGTGTGTGTGTGTGTGTGTATACACCTGGTGATGCTCAGTGGTTACTGCTAGTTCTGCACAAAGGAATCACTTCTGATGGACTCAGTGGGCTAGATGGGATATCAAAGATTGAATCTAGATCAGCTGTGTGCAAGACAAACACCCTACCCACTGTGTTATCACTTCCACCCATGCTTAATTCTTTAAAGTTAAGTGTGCCCAATCAATCACAAAGTTTCTGACTTGGAAACCTCCTTTGACACAGCAAAAATATTCAAGAATAAATATCTTATTAGAACTGGTTTAGGAGTTAGATCTGGATATCATGTTATGAGCTTAACATTTTGGTCCATCTTCTTTGACCTATGCCAAAGGCATTGTGTTGGCTGTAGTTTCTGTCTATTCAAAAATAAATATATTAAAATCCTATTAAGATATATACTCTTCCTTCTAGTTGCTGATTGATTCACATATTTTTTTAGTGCTTCAAGGGATTTAGATGCATCCTTAGATCACTACACAGAACACCGGAGCCCACTTTGACAATGAGAAAAAGACAGTCCCAGCAATTTAATGTCTGCATTGATTATATTATTAGTATAGAAAATATACTCAAGCAATCTTTAAAATATTCCTTTGTTGTGTAGCCTGGGGAACCAGTTCTTTCTCATGTTTTCTTAAATTCATCTTTGTGTCTTTTTTTATTAGACCTGAAATAAATCCAGTTAAAAATTGTGTTCTTCTGGGGCCAGAGAGATAGCATAGAGATAGGACATTTGCCTTGCATGCAGAAGTATGGTAGTTCAAATCCCAGCATCCCATATGTTCTCCTGAACCTGCCAGGAGCAATTTCTGAGCATAGAGTCAGGAATAACCCCTGAAAGCTGTCGGCCATGACTCAAAAAAAAAAAAAAACAAAAAGAAACCCCCAAAAAAACAAAGCAAAATTATGCTCTCTAATGATAGCTCACATAGATGTGTTCTGAATAAAGGTTGGAGTATAGAGGGAGAATGTGCTAGAGACAATTTCCCAAAATCACTGCTTTGATTGGTAAGGAAGATCAGGCAGCAAATTTCACAGTGTACTTAATAAATATGATATGCCATTTTGAAAGGAGTGGAAAGGCAAAAGAAAATCTGGAAAATGAAAAAATATAAACATGGAATTCTACATATTCTGATTGGAGAGAGGAATATTACTTCTGCTTTATTTTTTTTAACTATCCAAATTTTTCTTTAGTTTCTCTTTTTGGACCATACATATCTACTGGGGATAGATCCCAGGTAGGCTGTGTGCAAGGTAAAAGTCTCACCTGCTGTGCTAGCTCCAGTCCTCCTCTTAACCTGTCTACATTTTGTTAGATCTAAAGCCTGCATTTTGGTAGATCGAATTTGTAGCACTTGCCTGTACCTTAGAATTGCCTGGGGGAGATTTTAAAGAAAACACGACACCTAGTTCATGCCCTGTGATTCTAGTTTATTTTTTCAAGAATTATTGAAATATCATTGACACCAAACATTGTATAATTTTAAGTACAGTTTGGTTCTTTGACATATGATTATATGGTGAAATGGTTGCCACAGAGGGTTAGTTAAAATCTTTGTCACATCACGTAATTGCCCTTTGTTTTTGTGGTGAGAACATGACTTAGTAACGTTCAAGTATATGAAATAGTATTAACTATAATCAATATATTGTGGGGCCGGGCGGTGGCACTGAAGGTAAGGTGCCTTCCTTGCCTGCACTAGCCTAGGACGGACCACGGTTCGATCCCCCAGTTTCCCATTAGGTCCCCCAAGCCAGGAGCGACTTCTGATCTCATAGCCAAGAGTAACCCCTGAGCATCACTGGGAGTGGCCCAAAAACAAAATGTTTTTTAACCAACTTCTCTCTCTCTCTCTCTCTCTCTCTCTCTCTCTCTCTCTCTCTCT
>PVKC010025029.1:0-16631 GCA_004027635.1 Crocidura indochinensis | reverse complement strand
CAGTGAATTTATCTTAATGTAGATAATAATTCATGGAAACAAAATTTGGCTAAGAAGTAAAGTGCTGGGAGAGATAGCATGGAGGTAAGACGTTTGCCTTTCATGCAGAAGGTCATTGGTTCAAATCCCGGCATCCCATATGGTCCCCCAAGCTTGCCAGGAGCAATTTCTGAGCCCGGAGCCAGGAGTAACCCCTGAGTGCTGCACGGTGTGACCCAAAAAAACAAAAAAAGAAGCAAAGTGCTGTCCAGGTAAATTTATAAGGATATGTTATTGGTGCTAGAAAGAATAGTGTCGAGCTTTTCAGGATTCCCTAAAGACTAGTTATAGTTATCAGTCATAAAATTAACATTTATATGCAAAAGCAAAGAGCTTAATCATAGTTTAATCATAGCTTAATCATAGTCCACATTTGTTTGGTCTCTTTCTCTTTATCTCTCTCATTAGTTTTCTGTACACACAAGTATACACATTCCAAAAGAATTTCATCAATAATTAAGTTCTGATTGATGGTTAGAGTTATTGGCTCACTTCTATCGAATGCAAATGATAAATACACACAACCACTGGTAGGAGCTTATGGTTAAATACAGAGGAGTATACTCTACCTAAGAACTGAAGGTGTGTTTTGTTTTAAATAACATCTTTAATTGTGTCACGAGGAGTCACACAGTTACAAAGTTGTTTGTGAATGAATGTCAGTACAACGGTGTTCAGTACAATATACAACACACTTCACCAGTACACAAGAACTCAAGACTTTCTAATAGAATTTCCAGTGCTCTCAAACACACACACACACACACACACACACACACACACATTTAAAAAAAATTGCATTTTTGTTCATTCAACTTTTTAGCATAACCAAAAAAAATTTCTTCCCCCACATTTGAGTACAGTTTTAGCTGCAAACTGGCTAGGAGCAAGTCGCTTCTAACTCGAGCTGACTGAAAACATAACCCTCGCTATCAAAAAAAAAAGTTGCCCTTTCAAAAACCATTTAGTCGGTTGATTTTTTTTTTTTTTTTTTGATTGCTGAGATTAGCTCAAGGAAAGAAGTAGATATTCTGAGCAGCTCACTTATGGACCCTCATCGGAGCAATAAACTATCAGGGAAAGGAACTCTTAACTCTGCAGTAGAATGCATCTTTTTGCGTGTTCTGTGTGCCCCACACCCTCAGTCCTCAACTGAGGCCGCTAGACTTGCAACAGTAGGAGGAGAGAAGAGTTCCACTTACAGAACCTAGAATAACTCATAGCAAACTCCCTAAGCTCCAAACCAGCGGCCCCAAACTGCTGGCTCTTGCGTCACATTTTTTCAAGAAAAGGCAACCCTTGGATAGGTTTTCTGGGAACAAAAATAAGCCAAGCGTGCAAGAGTGGAGGCCTCTGTTTGGACTTGGAGCAGAGAAGGAACATGCCCTCAGGGATCCCTCTAACGCCTCCAAAGGGTTGGATGCTTTCTACACAAGCTCCCACTCACAGCCTGGAGCTGAATTGAGCCAAGAGAACCCCGTGTAGCCAGGGTCACTTTGGTCAATGCATTCCTTTCGTTCCAGCACTGCTGCCCTCCAAACAACCCCCAGCCAGCTCCTGCTCCCCCTAGGCTCAGTTGATTAAACGTTGTTTTATTTCTGAGTTAAACTTTAATATGTGAGCGTAATCTACAAGGAAAGTGGGAGGGAAGAAGGGGGGGAGGGAGGGAGAGAAAGAGAAAGAGAGAGTCAGAGAGAATTGGGAGAGAGAGAATTGAGAGAGAGAGAGAATTGGGAGAGAATTGGGAGAAAATTGGGAGAGAATTTGGGAGAGAATTGGGAGAGAGAGAGTTGGGAGAGAGAGAATTGGGAGAGTAGAAAGTTGGCAACTGCTTTCAATGAGTGGAGATCAGAGGTGCAGTAAAAGATTTACTTCCCTGCCCTTCCTTTCTTCAGTTCTTGGGTTAGAATTCTCAGGGCACATTTTTCTCTCCCCAGAGCTCCAGGAAGTGTCTGTCCCTAGTATAGGTTGGAGAAGTCAGTATGCACAACTTACTGTTGTCGGCGGCCACCCCTCCGTTGGGGACAGTTAGAATCTGGAACCACACACCCAGAAGCGCCAGGAGCAATGTCTTGCTCTGCATCTCCCCACGCTCCTCTCCTTAAAAGTCCTGGCACTGGCTGCCTGAGTCGAGACAGGAACTGGCTGGAACCCGGGTCAGACTGGCGCGGAGAAGATCAAGTGGCTCCTTTAAAGAGGAGTGCAAGTCTGCTAGGAGTGGCTGGGTTCCTCTCTGGAGTATGACAGTTTCCACGCCACTGCTGCTTAAGTGACTGGCAATATGCAAATAAACTTCATACTTATTGGCTATTAAAATCTTAAGTTGGGGGGAGTGCCCTAAAATCACTTCCAAAAGTTTGAGCAAACTGCAATGAGAATCAAATCTGCCAAAGGAGAAAAAAGGGGAAAGGGCAACAGGGAATTTTGCTCTTTTGCTTTCTCTGTGTGATTATTATTTGCTTTCTGTAATGTGTCTGCTCGGTGTAGAAGACCCAAATACAGCTTATATGGATATGGATTTATGTTAGTTATTCTTCAGTAACCAGTTTTCCGAGGAAGGAATGTTCAAACCGGTCAAATATATTTTGTTAGACATGAAGCACAATGTCCTGGAACTTATCCTTGCACATTGTACTACTAGCATTGGCAAGTGAGTGGTGAAAAACCCTCTTGCTCTAATCTCACATCAGGTATATTGCACCCAATCATCAAACATACCAGAGAATACAGGAGGAAATGACTTGTAGGTTTAAAATGGATAGACTATACAGTATGAAAATTACATTAAAGGTCTGTTTTAAAAAAATGTTTCGAGGTACTCTAGAATAAGAATAAGAATGTAATTAGAAATGATACTGTGAGGATTTGGACAAAATTCTCAGATGCTTCTGAGTATACATTTACACATAAGATTTACATTAAGTAGTAAGGACAATTAACTGTACTCTTTATATCTGAGAAACTAGCTCCTAAGTCTAAACAATATAAGCATTGTTTACATTATACTGTGATATCTGCCTGAGTTTTATTTTTAATCTTCTCTCTATTTTCCTTTCTCTTTATCTTGGATTTTCTCTGTTCACTTCCTTCTCCACTCTTTATTTCTCTTCTCTCTCTCACCTACACACACATATACATACACAAACTATATTTATTACTCAAAAGAATAAAAGTCTCTACTATTTAAGCTAGGTTTACTTTATAAAAATAAAACTCACCTGTAATTTCCAAGTAGTTAAAATGTTTAACGTTTATGTAGTTTAATGTTCTGTAGAATGCAGTTTTATCTATGATTTAAAGGCATAGCATAATACATTGTCTTTATTATAATTATTAAAGCAATATATTATGCAATTAGTCTTCTCCTAAGAAGAATGGAAATGAGTCTTGTAACCCACCAAGAATGAGCATTCTAAGGACTATGGACATAGCAGGAAAAAAAATCACTCAGTAGGTAAATAGAAAACTATGGTGTATAGTTCTCAAAAATTGAATTATAAATTTTTTATTTGGTTTTTTTTGGGTCACACCCAGCAGAGCTCAGGGGTTACTCCTGGCCCCATGCTCAAAAATTGCTCCTGGCAGGCACGGGGGACCATATGGGGCACCGGGATTCGAACCGATGACCTTTTGCATGAAAAGTAAACCCCTTACCTCCATGCTATCTCCCGGGCCCGAATTATAAATTTTAATTTTATAAAATGACACTGGATAAGAACGATCGCGCATTACAAAGATTTACAGAAAAAAATAACTCACAACAACTCAAAATGGTGGAAAAGCAGGCAAATTGGCTCTTGTCTACAAAATAGTGAATAGGTGGGAGTGGCAGCAAAGCACTCTTGTGATTGGTAACCCTGAGAAGATTGGGGGTGAATTCACAGGATCTCCAAATATGGACTGTAAATGCATTAGCACATTCAGAGAAACATTCAGACAAAACATAAAAAAAAAACCTATGTTAAAAAGCAGAGCATGACTCATCAAAGATAGGTTTGAAGTGCCCCCTGCTGACCTTCTGATTATATTGTTACATCTCAAAAAAAAAAAAAAAACTAAAAACAAAAAAACAAATAAAACATTTTAAGACATTTGAAACAAACCAGCTTGATTAAATTCTTGCATTATTGAGTTTTTTCTTATTGAACTACATGTACATGTATATCGTACCTTTTCATCCACCTCTGTTGATACTTTACACAATATCTAATTGTACTGGGAAGATAGGTGGTTCTTAGTTGATTATTATGGGCAAAATTAACAACAGATTAATAAAAAATATCTAACAGGAGAGAAAGCGGGATTTTTGCTTTGCTCCTGGATCACACCCAGAGGTGCTTGTGCTAGTAACTGGCTTAGAGTTCATCACTCCTGGCAAGCGAGGTGGGTTCAAACCAGGTCACCTATAGTCCAAGCTAGTGCCTTGCCTGCCATATTATTGTTCTAGCCCACGAGCAGGAATTGTTAAAACTTAAGTTTTCCAAGGGCAGAGCAATTGCATAGCGGGTAGGGCATTTGCCTTGCACGCGGCCAACCCAGATTTGATTCTGGAATCCATCCTATTTGGTCGCCTTAGCCTGCCAGGAGTCATTTCTGAACGCAGAGCTAAGAGATTACAGTGTGCTGTCAGGAATAGCCCAAAAACCAAATCAAGAAAAAAAAAAAAACTTTAAAATTTTCTTTTAGATTTTTAAAATTTACTTTATTCAACACCATGGTTTACAAGGTTGTTCTAACAGTCAAGAAAACATCTACTCGCAGAAATATGAAAGCACAGTGTCTGTACAAAGAGCGCAGCAGATTGGTGAAGAACCCCTATGTGGTTCTACCAAGGACCAAAACAAAATAAAGTTTTGGTCTGGGGTTTTCTCAAAAAAATAAAAAACAAAAAACTGAGCAGAATTTCTGGAATTATAAAGAAAAACGATCCTAGACTCGGTTTTAGGACCTGTGCAAAAACCAAGATCTCTAATTACAGAAGATTGACCTTGACAACTACAACTGAGCACATTTCCTGGCACCATAAAAAAAATCTCGGGATTTGGCAATGAGCATACCATAACCTATATTTGATCCCAATACAGTGTGCTTCAAGGATGAAGAAACCCTGTATCTCTTAGGTCAAGGGAATTTTCTTTCTAATTTCCCCAATTATTCTGCCTATGCAAAACCAAAAAAAAAAAAAACCCCCAAAAAAAACTAACTTGTCAAAACAGCTCCCCTCATATATATGTATGTATGTATGTATGTATGTATGTATGTATGTATGCATGTGTATATATCGCTCCTGACTTGGGGGAACCATTTGAGACGACGGGGGATAGAACTGCGGTCTGTCCTAGGTTATCACGGGCAAGGCAAACTCCCTACCATTTGTGCTACTGCTCCCGTCCAACCCCATATATATATATATATATATATATATATATATATATATATATATATATATTTCTGTTTTTAATTTGGTGTGGTTTTGGTTTTTTCTTTTTCTTTCTTTCTTCTTTTAAATTAAATTCATAGCTTCTACACAGGGGCTCATCCCTCTTTTTTTTCTCTTTTCAACAGAACCATAGAACACAAATCAGCTTGTTCTGTCTAATAAATAGTGGGGAAAAAAGAATAAGTGGTTGGTACCAGGGGCAAGAAGTCTCATGAACATTGAATGGAAATAAAAAAAGAAAAGATAAGCCCTAAATACCCAACCCAAAGTCAATGACAATAAAGTTAAGAGACCCAAACTACAAGCTATACTGGAAAGGGATTTGTTACACTAGCAGTCCAGGGGGCTAAGGGTGGAGATAGAGGAAGCATGCTGGGAACAGAGGCAGGGGAGATAAACACAGATGGTGGGAATTGCCCTAATTCACTGTCACTATGTAAATTAAATATAACTGTGAAAGACTTGTAATTCACATTGGTCTCAATAAAAATCATTAAAAAAAAAACTACAAATGAAAAAAAGAAGTAGAGAGGGTTGGCTGCTTGACATGCATATGAATGACCTGGATTCCATCAGGGCAACTCAATATCACCTAAGATCATCTGGAGTGATTTCTGAGTGCAAAGCCTGCAGGAATCCCAGAGCAAAGAATCTTAAAACATTCACCTAATGTTCACTTAAATGTTCACTTAAATATAAAACCGCCTCTCTACCTTCCTTCCTTCCTCCCTCCCTCCCTCTTTGTCATAATTTTGCTAAATCTGAATTAGGGAAATGGAAAACAATGCCATCTGACTGGAGCCTTTTGCAGACCTCATAAATTTCAGTTCTTACTTCTAATTAACTCCAGTTTAAAAATAGACTCTTGCTCCATCATCTTCCACAAAAGGCAAATAGCATTAAGCTACTCTCTAGTCTTTTTTGAGAAACCATCCCTAACTTGAACCCTTTTTCTGAAAAAATATATTGGTTTAACAACATAATATTTTAAGATGTGTCTGATACAAAAATGCCCTCTGCACTTTTATATTCATTGCGGCAGTATTTACAGTAGCCAGAATCTGGAAACAACCTAGATCACCAACAATGGATGAGTGACTAAAGAAACTGTGCTCTCTCTCTCTCTCTCTATATATATATATATATATATATATATGTATATATATGAATATATATACATATATAAACAATAAAATAGTATGCAGCTGTTAAAAATGAAGTTATGGGGGCCTGGGAGATAGCATGGAGATAAGGCGTTTGCCTTTCATGCAAAAGGTCATCGGTTTGAATCCCGGTGCCCCATATGGTCCCCCGTGCCTGCCAGGAGCAATTTCTGAGCATGGAGCCAGGAGTAACCCCTGAGCACTGCTGGGTGTGACCCAAAAACAAACAAACAAAAAAATGAAGTCATGAAATTTGTCTATACATGGATGGACATGGAAACTGAGTGAAATAAGTCAGAGGGAGATAGAAATAGAATAATCTGGGTCCGGTGAGGTGGCCCTGGAGGTAAGGTGTTTGCCTTGCAAGCGTTAGCCAAGAAAGGACCGTGGTTCGATCCTCTGGTGTCCCATATGATCCCCCAACCCAGGGGCAATTTCTGAGTGCTTAGCCAGGAGTAACCCCTGAGCATCAAATGGGTGTGGCCCGAAAAACCAAAAAAAAAAAAAAAATAACCTCACTCATCTGTGGGGTTTAAGAAAAAATAAGACAGTATGGTAATAATACCCAGAGACAACAGAAATAAAGGCTGGAAGGACTAGCTATCACAAAGAGTGGGGAGTACAGTTAGAAAAATAACTGCACTGACAACTACCATTATAATGATACTGAGAGAGAGAAATAGAATGCCTGTCCAGAAGACAGGCAAGTGATGGGGGAGGAGAGAAATGGGAGACATTGGTGGTGGGAAAGTTGAATTGGTGAAGGAGGTTGTGCATTTTATGACTAAAACACAAATAAGAACATGTTTGTAATCATGCTGTTTAAATAAATTATTAAAATATAAAAATTAAATTAAAATTAAAAATAAAGTGTGTGTGATCTGGGCCTGATTTCTTCCATTTAGCCTAATGTTTAAAAGTTTTATCTATATTGAAGCATAATTTATGCTTTATTTTCTCTTATACCCAACTAATATTTCATTATATATATTTATCCATATATAATTTGATGGACATATAACTCTACTTTTTGGTTTCTTTGAATAAAGTTGCTATGTGTTGGTTGAACAGCATACTTATAACACTTGGAGATTCAATTGGAAAAACAAAATTGCTGTGTTCTGGCATAAATACATACTTAAATGAAGTAATATTTATAAATTATTATACTTCTAATATGACATTATTTACTATCGCTTATAAATGATAGTATGACTTTACTGTAAGCACCTAAATGTTGAGCATTAACTCTTACTCATAAATTCTGTTTTCTTATGATCAAACATAGAGCTGATTACCAGGATAGTCATTTAAACATCTATTAGAACAGATTATTAAATAAAAGGAGGAAGAAAAGGAAGGTTTGCAAAGTGAAAATAATTATAATACGATAGAACTAAAAATATAAACTGACATTTTTATTCTTTAGAAATGTATATATGAATATTAAATATATAATTAAGAAACATAGTAGAGTGCTACAAATGAATGAAATTAAATTAAAAAATCTAAAACAATATCAAGAGTGTACAGATTTGCACTGGTATTGCCATAATATTTATAAGACTATGATTTTATTATATAACTTAGAAATGCCATAAAAGCATTTATAGATGTTTCATCTTCTACTTGGAATATTTTAGTGTAACACTAACTGCCATTTTTACATGGGTCTAAATAATTCTCATCACAGGTATAATACTATTTAAATAAAATATTTATATGCTATTTATATTAATTACAATATTTGTAATGTAAGAAGTTCTAATAATAATAATAATAATAAATCACAGGTAAACAGCTTTAATAAGTATAATGGCAAGGATATAATGTCAGAATTGAAGATTTGTTTGTGCCTAACCAGAAAAATCAATAAATTGATTTATATATATATAATAATATATATTATATAATATATATAATTTCTTTTTTTATATATATATAATTTCTAAAAGTGCAAATTGACTCTTTGCATAATCTCACGTGCTAATCACCACATTTCCTTTTAGTACAGAGGTCTTGAAAAACACTTTTCTAAAATTCAACGGAGCTATACAAATCATATATATATATGTATATATATACATATATACATATATATATATATATATATATATATACACTCTGGATAAACTTTTTGAGACAGTTTCAAGCTACAGAAGGTCAACCCAGTTGACTTATTACCTAATAGCAATGTAACAGGGGCATAAATCTGCCAGGACCTTGAGTCTACATTATTAAGGACTTTATCTAGAAGCCTTGAACCTAATTTATGTTTCTGTGATTGAGGTGGAAGAAAGAAGCAGTCTCATGATTTCAGTCCTACTTGAATGAAGAAGCCTTATAATCTCAGATTTAAGAAGTGGCAGCTTCAATGAAAAGTAAATCTTATTAGAAATTTGTAGCGAAAAATATTGACACTAGGGGACAGAGTCTAAAGTGAAAGGGGGAGAGACTACAAAGTTAGTGCTTTGGGCTTATTCAGTTTTGCAAGGCCCTATCACCAAGAATAATTTTTATATCATCTGTCCTTTTGAAGGGGCGAAAAGGAGGTGTCTGTATAAAGCAGTACTTTATGTCTATTCCTGGCTCTCTGCTCTACACCTCTGGTGGTGTCCAGGGTGCTGGGGATTGAACCCGGTTCTAAGGAATGCAAGTCAAATCCTTTGCTTTCATTTGTCTAGACATCCACTGTCTTAAAATTACCTGTCATGGAAAGCTGTGATATCCAGTGCATCATCTGTCTGTGCCGAAGTTGCTTATATTGGCTCACTAAGATTGATAATTCACTATACCATTTTCCCTCATCATTAATACAACTGAAACCTAATTAAAGAAAAAAATAAAAATAAAAAAATAACTTTTAATTAAAGAAATTAACCTGGCCAAATGGCCAGTTTAGGAAATTTGCAGTCTGAAGTAAATGTCTGAAGTTCTGTTTGCATTAGAGGAATTGTAAGTAGTTGTAAACCATGCCTTTTTTTCTGAGAGCAGATGACTCTGAAATATTTAAATCTGCCCTATAAATCTCTGTATACAAGTCCTAACTATGAGTGATTTGGGGCTTATATGTGATTTGACAATGCCTGATATATTTTGATCATAAGTAAAAGAAAGAGTTACTCTATATAAGGCAGAGAGGCTATTAAACATCATAGTGCAGGTCAAAAATCACAAATGGTAGGCAAGCACAACCAGACTCTTGGCTGGTAGGTTGTTTATTTATTTATTTATTTATTTATTTATTTATTTATATTTTTGTCATTGTTTTATTATAGTTGCTACATGGTTTACCCCACGCCTGCTTTCAATTTAATTTCCCCCCCTTTTTTTACTTAACTTTATTTAAAACACTGTGATTTATAAAGTTGTTCATAATACAGTCTCTTCAAGCATCCTACAATCAGTGTTATCTTTCTACCAATATTCCCAGTTTTGCACCCATCTCCCACCCCCCTAGCAGACTCAAAAGAGTTTACATTACAGTGGTTATTACAAAACATAAAGAAAATTAATCTTGCCAGTTAATAAATTCCTTCAAAATGGGTTCTTGCTGGGATGAATGGCTCCCTGGTGCTCTCTGAGGTTGCACATGCTTTCTGAGTTTACACATCTTAGCTGTGGTGTGATTACACTTGGCTGCACTGTTCATTATGTTGGTTGCACATATCCATATTTTTCAGTCACCCCAAGCCTGCCTCATTTGCAGGAAAAAATTACTATAAATATTATATTTACTTTATATTTGATTTATTTATATTACAGAAAATAGATCTAGTAAAGGAACTTGTTGGTGCTAGTGTAAATTGTTATTGCTAATTGAGCTTGGTGGGTTTCTACACAAATTTCCCATCAAATTTTCTATTGGGCTATCCATGATATGAAATTTGGAGGTGTCATGCAGCCACATATACAACAGGAATAATATGATGGCTTGGCAACTTGGTGAAGTCCACCATATCACAGCCAACAAAAGTATTTCCAGTATTTTTGCTATGTTCCATTTTCATTGGTGAAAAGTGATATCTCATTTTCATCATATAAATATTTATTTAAGCACCATGATTAAAGGCATGTTTATGATTGGGTTTCAGTCATCCTGAACAGAATACCACCCCCTTCACCAGTGCAACATTCCCATCACCAATGACCTCCCCTTCCCCGTCCCTGCCTGTATCACAACAGGCATTCTATTTCTCTCATTCTTTAACACTGTAGTGCTAGTTATTAGTATAGTTATTTCCCTAAAAGCATTCACACTCTTTGTTGTGAGTTTCAAATTGTGAGCCAGTCCTTCCAGCTCTCCTAGCCTTAACTCTATTGTCTCGGGACCTCATTACAGTAATGTCTTTAATTTTTCTTAAAACCCATAAATGAGTAAGATTATTCTGTCACTATCTCTCTCCCTCTGACTTATTTCACTCGGCATAATAGATTCCATGTATATCCATGTATAGGAAAATTTCATAACTTCATCTCTCATGACAGCTGCATAATATTCCATTGTATGTATATATGCATATTGTTTCTTTGGCCATGCATCTGTTAAAGAGCATCTTGGTTGTTTCCAGAGTCTGGCTATGGTAAAGTGTGCTGCAATGAATATGGTGTGAGGAAGGGATTTTTGTACTGCATTTTTGTGTTCCTAAGGTATATTCCTAGGAGTGGAAGAACTGGATCAAATGGGAGCTCAATTTCAAGTTTTTGGAGGAATCTCTATACTGTTTTCTATAAAGGTTGGACTAGACAGCATTCCCACCAGCAGTGAATATGTGTTCCTTTCTCTCCACATCCCTCAAAGCACTGCTTGTTCTCATTCATTGTGATGTGCGCCAATCTCTGTGGTGTGAGATGGTACCTCATTGTAGTTTTGATTTGCATCTCCCTGATGAATAGTGATGTGGAGCATTTTTATGTGTCTTTTGGCCATTTGTATTTCTTTTTTGTCAAAGTGTCTGTTCATTTCTTCTTCCCATTTTTTGATGAAGTTATATTTTTTTTGTTATTAAGTTCTGTCAGCATCTTGTATATATTTGATATTAGTCTCTTGTCTGATGGGTATTGTATGAATAGTTTCTCCAATTCTGTGGGTGACTTTTGTATCTTAGGTACTATTTCCCTTGAGGTGTAGAAGTTTCTCGGCTTAATATCCATTTATCTCTGCTTCACTTGTTTGAACAGTGCTGTTTTCTCCTTAACGATGCCTTTAGTCTCAATGTCCTGGAGTGTTATTACCTATATGTTGTTCTATATACCTTATGGTTTCAGGCCTGATATCAAGGTCTTAATCCATTTGAATTTGATCTTTGTGCATGGTGTTAGATGGGTCTTAGTTCCCTTTTTTGCAAGTGGCTAACCAGTTGTGCCAACACCACTTGTTGAAGAGAATTTCCTTGCTCCATTTTGGATTCCTTGACCCTTTATCAAAGATTAGTTGATTGTATGTCTGGGTAATATTCTCTGAATACTCAAGTCTATTCCACTGATCTGAGGATATATCTTTATTCCAATACCATGCTGTTTTGATAACTATTGCTTTGTAGTACAGTTTAAAATTGGGTAAAGTAATGCCTCCCATATTCTTTTTCCCAAGTATTGCTTTAGCGATTCGAGAGTGTCTGTTTGATCACTTCTTTGAAAGCTGTAATGGGTATCTTTAGAGGGAATGCATTAAATCTGTACAATGCTTTGAGGAGTAATGCCATTTTAATTATATAAATCCTGTCAATCCATGAGCAAGGTATGTGACTTCATTTCTTTGTGTCCTCTCTTATTTCTTGAAGCAAGCTTTTGTCGTTTTCTTTGTATAGGTCCTTAATCTCTTTAGTTTAGTTGACCCCAAGATATTTGAGTTTGTGGGGCACTAATTTGAATGGGATTGTTTTTTTAATGTCCATTTCTCCTCTCTCATTAGTAGTGTATAAGAAAGCCATTGACTTTTGCGTGATAATTTTAATATTTTAATTAAATATTTAATTTTAATATATTAATGTTAATATAGCCACTTTGCTATATGAATCTATTGTTTCTAGAAGCCTTTTGATAGTGTCTTTAGGGTTTTCTAAGTATATTATCATGTCATCTGCAGTGAGAGCTTGACTTCTTCCTTTTTTATCTGGATGACCTTGATATCTTTTATTGCCTAATCACTATGGCAAGTATTTCCAGCACTGTGTTGATTAGGAGTAGTGAGTGAGGGCAGCTTTGTCTTGTATCAGATATTAGAGGAAAGGCTTTTAGTTTATCTACATTGTTAATAATATTTGCCATTGCCTTGTGGTAGATGGCCTTAACTATATTGAGAAAAGTTCCTTTCATTTCCATCTTGTTGAGAGTTTTTTTTATTATCAAGAATGAGTATTGGACCTTATAGAATGCTTTCTCTGCATTTATTGATATGATCATATGATTTTTCTTTTTTGTTGCAATTGTTGTCCATATGGTGTATTATGTTGATTAAATTATCCATGTTAAACCACCCTTGCATTTCTGGGAAAAAACCTACTTAGTCTTGGTGGATGACCTTCTTGATGATGCATTGAATTCTATTTGCCAGAATTTTGTTGAGGATTTTTGCATCCATGTTCATCAGGGATATTGGTCTGTAATTTTCTTTTTGACAACATCTCTGTCTAGTTTTGGTATAAAGGTGATGTTAGCTTCATAGAAACTATTTGGAAGTGTTCCTGTTTCTTCAATTTTATGAAAAGAACCTTAAAAGAATTGGTAGATGTTCCTCTTGAACGATTTGAAAGAATTCATTAGTGAATCCATCTGGGCTTAGGCTTTTGTTTTTGGGCAGACATTTGATCACCATTTCAGTTTTCCTCAATAGTGATGGGGCTGTTTAGATATGCTATCTCATCCTTATTTAGCTGTGGAAGGTTATAAGAGTCCAAGAATTTGTCCATTTCTGCCAGGTTCTCATGTTTTGTGGCATAGAGTTTTTCAAAGTAGTCTCTGTTTATTCTTTGAATCTCTGTAATGTCTGTAGTGATCTCTCCCTTTTCATTTCTAATCTGGTTTATCAAGTTTCTCAAATTCTTTGTGACTTTTGCCAGTTTATCTTGTTTATTTTTTATTTCAAAGAACCAACTTTTGCTTTTGCTGATCTTTTGAATTGTTTTCTTGATTTCCACTACATTTATTTCTGCTCTGTAGAAATTCGGCCCCTGAAGAGGTTCACTGATGGAGGGATGGAGAACAAGGTCTTTCCCCTCCAGCTCGGAGAATGCGTCTACCACCCAGCTCAATCAGCAGTTCTGAGGTGAATGCAGTGGGAAGAAATCCAAAAAGCATCCAGGATTCCGAAGAAAATAGCTCTTTATTCCTTGCAGAGGTCGAAGCCCCAAACGACCTGGATAAAGGCCAGCAAGAAAAAAAAAAGCCCCCGCTTTCCACAGATACTTCCTTTTATCCCCCAGAATCAGGTACCACTGATAGTGGAAGCAGAGTCAGGTACCACCCTAGGGTGGGGGCAGACTGCCAGGTCATACCCCAAGGTAGGGCACAATCACAGATCAGGGTAGGGTCAGAAACGTTTACATACACACCATTACAGATCAGGGTAAGGTCATAAATGTTTACATACACACCATTGCAGATCAGGGTAAAATCAGAAATGTTTACATACACACAATTACAGATCAGGGTAAGGTCAGAAATGTTTACATACACAACACATTCACAACACTGCTCTAATCTTCATTATTTCCTTCTGCCTACATATTTCTGGTTCCATCTGTTGATAATTTTCTAATATTATCAGCTGTATCATTAAGCTATTCATGTAGGCTCCTTCTTCCTTCCTGATGTGTGCTTGCAAAGCTATAAATTTTCCTCTCAGAACTGCTTTGGCTGTGTCCCATAAATTCTGATAATTTGTGTCTTTATTATCATTTGTTCCAAGATTGTTTTAATTTCCTTTTTATTTCATCCCTGACCTACTGGTTTTTCAGTAGTAAGCTGTTTAATTTCCATGTGTTAAAGTTTTTTTCTGTGTTCCTTTGTAGTTCACATCTAGTTTCAGTTCCTTGTGATCAGCCATGGTGCTCTGCACTATTCTATCTTCTTGATCTTATGGAGATATGTTTTGTGGGCCAGCATGTGGTCTATCCTGTAGAATGACCCATGTGCATTGGAAAATAATGTATATCCAGATTTCTGGGGATGGAGTGCCCTATTAGCCCACTCTCTTCCATTTCTCTTTTCAGAGCTAGTATATTTTTGTTGGATTTCAGTATGGTTGACCTATCAATTGGTGACAGGGCAGTGTTGAAGTCTCTCACAATTATTGTGTTGTTATTGATATCTTTTTTCAAATTTGTCAACAATTGTATTAAATATTTTGCTGGTCCCTCATTGGGTGTGTATGTTTAGGAAAGTGGATTCTTCCTACTGTACATATCTCTTGATTAGTACATTTTTTGAGTAATTTATCCATTGTCTGATCATTTGCTTTAAAGCTTTTTTCCAATCTCTTCTGCTGTATGGAGCCATTATGCATCTCATTTTTCAGCTCACTGATTCTATCCTCAGCTGCTATTACCCTGTTGGAGAGGCTTTCCATTGAGGTTTTCAATTCATCTACTGAGTTTTTCAGACCTGTTATTTCAGTTTGGAGTTCTTTTTTTCATTTCTATCTTCATTGATTCTTATTAATGCTCTGTTCAACTCGATTTATGCTTTTTTGAGTTCTGTGAACACCCTCCATATTTCTTCTCTAGACTCCATATCTGAGAGACTGACTAGGTGGTTAGCCATTTTCAGGTCATCAGAGTTGCCATCTTCATTCTCTGGTTTGTGTCTGCATTTTTCCCCATTGTTGGGCTAGTATTGTGGGTTTTTCTACATGTTGTGGTGGTTTTCATTGGCTAGATGATATGCACTGCAGGGAAGAAAAGCAGAGCGGTTTTGCTCCTCTGGTTCCACCCTTCATGGACAAGATGATTCAACTCCAAAGAAGAGTAACACTCAGGGAAGAATGCCATGCATAATCAAGTCTTAGGCAAAAGCAAGCAAAGAAAAATCCAAAGATGTCTGCTGTGCTTCAAAAACACAGCAGAAGCCTCATTCATCTTGATTTGTATTTTCCTAATGATAATTAATGATGAGCATGTTTTCATGTGCCTATTGACCATCCGTTGATCTTCCTTAGAAAAGTGCCTGTTCATTTTCTTTCACTATTTTAATGCGGTTTTTAGATTGGGGGGGTAATTATTTTGAGTACTAGCATATCCTGAATATTAACCATTTATCTTACAGTGTTGAGTGCAAATATTTCTCCTACTCAGTTATCTGTCTTTTAGTCTTAGCCGATGTTTCTTTTGCCATACAAAAACTCTTTAGTTTGATGAAGTCCCATTTGTTTAGTTTTGATTCTGTAACCTTTGCCATTGACATCATATAACTGAAGGCTCATTTGGGGTCTAGGTCTTGGGATATTTTTCCTCAATGTACCTTATAAATTTAGGACTGAGCTCATGAACTTTGACCCACTCGAGTTTACTTTTGTGTATGAGATATGGATCCAGCTTTAATATTTTACAAGAGATTATCCAATTGAATGATGACTATTTATTTTATATCATGGTCTTGGATTCTTTTTCAAAAATTAGATGACCATATACTTGTGTATGTGATTGGACATTCTATTCTGACCCATTGGTCAGAAAACCTGAGATTTGGGCCAGGCGGTGGCGCTGGAGGTAAGCCTGCCTTGCCTGCGCTAGTCTAGGATGGACCACAGTTCAATCCCCTGGTTTCCCATATGGTCCCCCAAGCCAGGAACGACTTCTGAGTGCATAGCCAGGAGTAACCACTGAGTGTCACCGGGTGTGGCCCCAAAATCAATAAATAGAAAGAAGGAAGAAAGAAAGAAAGAAAGGAAGAAAGAAAGAAAGAAAGAAAGAAAGAAAGAAAGAAAGAAAGAAAGAAAGAAAGAAAGAAAGAAAGAAAGAAAAAAAGAAAGAAAAAAAGAAAAAAAAAAA
>PVKC010025028.1:0-16655 GCA_004027635.1 Crocidura indochinensis | reverse complement strand
ATAATCTAAAGACATAAGACTTAGGTTACAACTTAAACATTGAAGGCAAAGTACTTTTTTATATATCCATGCACAAGTATATCAGTTTAATTTAACCTCAAAAGTTTCAGTGGTTTGTTTTTCTTAATGGTTAGTCAGGGGAATAGAGTAAGAAACGGTGTTAGAGTGGCATTTGTTTGCATAGGCCCACCAAAATATGAGGGACCTGGAGTGCATATCTATTTATTAAAATTGTTTGAGCATTACCTTTTTCCCTTAAGATCAATTAATTTTGGAGGCTATATATTTAACATTTTAATTTTGACAAAAATGTACCTAATGAGCAACAAAGCCCCCGAGTCTAGTATTTGAATTGGGAACTGCAGTGTGTAGAAGTTAAAACTACTGGGAGCCGGGAGGTGGCACAGGAGGTAAGGTGCCTGCTGCCTTGCCTAGGATGGACTACGGTTCGATCCCCCGGTTCCCATATGGTCCCCCGTGCCTGCCAGGAACGACTTCTGAGCGCATAGCCAGGAGTAACCCCTGAGCGTCACTGGGTGTGGCCCAAAAACCAAAAAAAAAAAAAAAAAAAAAAAAAAAAAAAAAAAAAAAAAGTTAAAACTACTAATGGCAGTTCATGGAGGCTTGGGCAGGTAGAATGTCTGCAACTAATCATTCAGATTTTACTGAAGCAAGACCCTTGATATTCAGGCTTTGAAAACAGGAGTTTGTTTTTCTGAGCTTTTCTCAAACCTTTCCTGGTAGTCCTGCCAGCAGGTTGAGGAGTATGTTACTATTTGCCATAGGGTGGCAAAGATGTTTGATATTCTTTATGTTTAGAAGAGCCATTGCTGATTAAGACAGGGTCCATGCATGGAGAGGTTTCAGACACAGCTCCTGAGCCACAAAGGTAAAGGTAAACTTCATAGAACATGCCCTGCAATCCAACAAGGGATTGGTGGGGTGATAGTTGAGATCAGCCCTCAGGACATGGTGGATAAGTGGCTCTTAGCTGCTAAATGCTATAGAGGCACCCAGTTATGGTGACTTCCAAACCACCAAAATATTTTTGACCGAAAATGGTGAGCAAGCTGGGGACTATTGGTCTAAATCTTAGCTCCTGTGAGATCTAGAGCAATTATGGCCTACCCAAGATAATGCAGTTATTAAAAAAGAAAAGAGAGACTGAGATGGAATCTTTACTTCATCTTTGGGCATATAGCGTTTCGTTTGTTTTGGTGCCACACATGGCAGTGCTCAGGGCTTACTCCTGACTTCATGCATTCAGTGATCACTTCTGGCAATACTCTGGGGACCATAAGTGGTGCCAGGTATTGAACCTGGGTCAGCAATGTACAAGGTAAACACCCTGCCTGTTGTACTATTGCTCCAGATCCTGTACACATCTAATATTTGGAAACACCTCATTCACCATCTAAGTTTTTGGAAACACCAATATTGACAGATGGAAAATTCCAGGGGAGGAAGGCAGTAGTTATATATGGTCCATACTGTATTGTGTACACACAGTAATCAAACATCATATGTGCTTTAAACATGCATAAGTAGGCACATGCTCAATGAATGTGCCTGTACTATGACTTACCTTTAGGAAACTATGCAGAGATTGTGCATTTCCAATGACAGAAAAGCAGTATTGAATTGGATCTAATTGTGAAGTCTTCTCACGGAATTCTCCTGCCTCCTCTCCTTATGTGCAGAGTGGCTTCCCATCCCAGCTGCCATCTTTTTCTTCCCTTCTATTTCAGGAACATTCTAATGACCAGAAATGGTAGGACCCATATTACAAGACATTTACATTCTTGAAATCGGTGAATACAGTTTTAATTCCAGAGACGTAGGCTTCTAACTGTGGTTCACCCACCTTTTAAGAAATGTTGACTAGAGGAACTATTAGTTTCTTTTAAAGCCTCATTTATGAGTGTCTTTGTGAATTTTTTAAATCAGCAACAGCTCTTTATAACCTGAAAATCTTCCTCCAGATCCTGAGCAATTAATAATAAAGTCTATAACCAGTAGCTGCTGGGTTAGAATTGTGCTGCAGTTAGGGTTCTGCTATTCCCTTTCCTGGATGATTTTCGGATTATTAGTGCTTCTTTCACATGTGATACTCAGTACTTAACATGTATATTGTCTAATGAGAAAATTAGTTAAGACCTTGCTCTGGCCTAGCACATTGTCTTTGTCCTTCGAAAGTCCATTGTTTCAGATCTGTAGTAGTAATAGTAGTAAGCATTCTATTCCCTCAGAAGTTGCATGTATACTAGTAATTTAGATGAATTAGATTGTGATGTAGAAAAATACACCAACAATTTTGATGAGAATCAAGAGGCCCAAGTTCTTGTGTTCTCCAGGGCATGGCTCATTCTGAAAATTCCTGGACCTCTCTTTACTGAACTGAACTTTCCTATAAAATATGAGTGAATGAGGGGCCCGGGAGATAGCATGGAGGTAAGGCGTTTGCCTTTCATGCAAAAGGTCATCAGTTCGAATCCCGGTGCCCCATATGGTCCCCCGTGCCTGCCAGGAGCAATTTCTGAGCATGGAGCCAGGAGTAACCCCTGAGCACTGCCGGGTGTGACCCCAAAACCAAAAAAAAAAAAAAATATGAGTGAATGCTTGCTTTCTAAGAACATTTGCAGCCCTTAACTAGAGATGATGATGAAGGTTTATCACTGCCCTGAACCCTTGTTTACAGTTCTGTTTCAATAAGGACCTTTGCTGGTTGGAGTATATTGAAGTCTTAGAGATCCTTTTTGAACTATTTATTGCATCATTTAAGTTTAGTTCTTGGTCCTCTGCTCACAGCTGGGAATTGCTTTTGAAAAGGAGACTGGGAAGCCTTTCATCCTTTAATCTAAAGATAAGCTTTATCACAGGGTGAGTCTATCCAGGCACTCCGTTCTCCTGGGGGGGGGGGCAGGAGTTCTGGGTGGGAGAGTTCAGTTTCATCTACATACAGGAACTTAGATGTGCTTATATTGGCCACACACAATGATAATGACTTAAAAATACCGCAATTTAAAAATTTTCTAAAATGTATTAAAAAAATTACCCTGATGTCATACTTCAGTGGTCGGCAACCTGCGGCTTGTGAGCCATATGTGGCTCTTTACACTTTTAATTTGGCTCTTCTGTGTGCCTGGTGGCCGCTCCAGGAGTCAGGACTCTGCTCCTAGCTAGCCTCTGTCAGTGCGCGCCCTGTGTGGCTCTCAAAATAAATTTCAATCGTGGTTTGAGCGAGATTTGGCTCAGTTGAAAAAGTTGCCGATCACTATCATAGTTCATTTGAAGTCTTCCATTTAGCAAAGCCCAATATGAAACTTAGTGTTAGTTGGTAACAAACTTATAGTATAAGTGTAAAAAAGCACTTACTCAGTTATGTATCTGTCATAGAATAGAAAAAATAGCTCAGTACTTGAGCTTTGAAATTATATTCGTTAAAAAAATTGGGTTAAGTTCCAGAGGCTGGTACTGGCATAGGTGATCTCTGCTGTTAAGGAATTTCTCCTCTCCTTGCTTTCCACAGATGCTAATTTAGTTGGACTGACGTAGATTTTCTCTTAGATCATCAGCAAGACGACAAAAAAAAATCTGATGCGTATGTCTGTAGGACCACATCCAGGGTGCTCCGGTTACTCCTGGCAGGCTGGGAACCATATGGATGCTTGGGATCAAACCCTGGTCTGTCCAGTTTGGTGGCCTGCAAGGCAAATGCCCTACCCTTCTGCTATCACTCTGGCCCTGCAGATAAGTTTTTCTGAGTTATTCACATTTAAAAAATGTAGGATTACCAAAGTCAGTGATCACTTAAATTTTTTTTTAATCAAGCCCCTAATGTAGTATGTGCACACCCACCCCACCACCACAATCTTTGATCTAAATTTAAAAAAATTTAATCTTCATGAAAGTTATTCATGATTGGGTTTCAAATGTACAATATTCCAATACCAATCAATTTGTCCTTTCATCCCGTCTGCCTCTATGGCATGCACTTTTTACTTTTAGGTACTGACATACACATTCTAAAATTTTTTGTTGTTGGGTCACAATAGTGGTGTTCACGGCTTACTCCTGCCTTTATACTCTGGTGATCATATGAAGTACTGGGGATCAAACCAGGATCAGCCGCATGTGTGGCAAAAATCTTCACTCATGTACTGGCTTTAATTGATTTGGTTTGGTGTGGGGGCCACACCTAGCAATGCTCAGAGCTTTCTCATGGCTCTTTGCTCAGAGTTCACTCCAGGTAGGCCTCAGGGAACAACAATGAGATGCTGGGGAACAACCCTGGTTGGCCACTGTATATTATGCCTCTGGTTCCATGATTTTTTTTAAAACTGTTTGAAGCTTTGTATCAACTCTGCTTTACCGGCAAATATTTTATTAAATGTGCTGCAAAGAAACCCATATAATGCCACTTTTTGTTCTGCTCCGAATTTATTTACTAGAAAAAAGGTTCCAAAGGTCCATCTAGTTAACTTTGTGCTGAAATAATCAGAACAGTGGACAGGTGTCCCTATTCTATCTGCTCTTTTTCATACTCCTTTTGCTTTTCTGTCTTTCTTTTTTTTTGTCAGGGGGCCATTCCTGGTGGTACTGGAGGGTCAAATCTGGGACACTCTCATGCACTCAGGCACTAACCCTTTGAGCCTCTCCTCTGCTTCTGAAATTGCAACTCGAAACTCCAGCAATTCGAAAGGCGTGCTCGTGTGTGTGTGTGTGTGTGTGTGTGTGTGTGTGTGTGTGTGTGTGGCGGGGGGGAGAAGGCGGTCATCTGAGCCAGGCCAGACTGGGACTGTGGATTTTCTTGTTTTTTGTTTTGGGACCACACATGGTGACGCTCAGGGGTTGTTACTCCTGGCTCTGCGCTCAGAAATCACTTCTGGCTTGGGAGACCATATTGGGTGCCAGAGGATCAAACAATGGCCCATCCTAGTTCAGCCGTATGCAAGGCAAACCCCTATTGCTACACCACCTCTCCACCTTCTGTTTTCCTGCTCTAGGTACTCTATTGTGGGCTGGCTTCAGTTTGAAGACTCCATGTTTCACAGGCAGTATCCTATAAACTGCAGGTAGACTGTTTTAAGTGTTGACTCGATCAACTGCTTGAGTGTCATTTATGTGTGAGACATGATGCTAGTCAGGAAAGCTAGCTCCTGTGCAAGTCCCTTATTAGGGATTGTGTTGTACCCGGGTGTAAGGGTGAGAACCTGCCGGAGATGTTTGCCTGGGAAGGCATGGAATGGCTGTGCTGAAATGTCAGTCAGTCAAAGCTAAGCTCTGCCTCCTTCTGGGCCAGAAGTTCCCAAGCTAACTTGAGCTATTGTCCCTTTTCTGAGCATCATGCACCAATACCTGGAAATCTACTATCTATAAATCTCCATTGTACCCAAGGGGTGGCAATATTCACCACTTTGGGAAATATGTACTAGATGATATATTCCTCAAATGAAAGAGCATTCATGTACTAAATCTGTGCGAGTACAAATAAAATCATTAGGGGCTGGAGAGAGCACGGTGGTAGGGCATTTGCCTTGCTCGCAGCAGCCAATTCAGAACAGATGGTGGTTCGAATCCTGGCATCCCCTATGGTCCCCTGAACCTGCCAGGAGCGATTTCTGAGTGCAGAGCCAGGAGTAATCCCTGAGTGTTGCCAGGTGTGGCCCAAAAACAAAACAAAAAAAAAACATTTTTAATGGAACTGCTTACTGATTAACATGAGTTAAGTGGAGGTATATTTCTAAGTGATACTTATCTTTAGACATGTTCTCATTGTGTGGACTTTTTTCTTCTAAGTATAGACGGTAAGCTTTCTCATGGTGGCAAGAAAACCCACAATACCATACAGAGCTGCAAATGTGTTAAGACATTCCCTTCTATCTCTTCACCTCATTTTTAAATTCCAAACTGCTCGATGAAGTGATCCGAAGAAAACATTCAATTCTATTGAGATTTTTTAAAGTTGTATCTCCATTTTTATTTGAAGAATACTATATGAGGAGAGGAGTGATAGCACAGCAGTAGGGCGCTTGCCTAGTAGAGCGCAGAGCCCAGAGGAACCCAAGAGTGCTGCCCGGTGTCGCCCAAAATCCAAAGAAAAAAGTACTATATGATAAATTTTCATCAAGTCCGCCCCAAAAATGGCCGGTGAAGTGCTTGGAGGCTTTTTTGGCAGATGTTTGGTGTTTGGACTGCTGCCTAATGTGCTCTGGTGAGCTGGGACTGGGCAGTATAGCAGCATCCCCAGGATCTGTGACAGACACATAAAGAGATGTGATCACTTCAGAGTTCTACATACTTGAGTGTAGTTCAGGTGTCCTGGTGAGAAGCAATTGACAAGACACAGAGTAGACTTCACAGATCAGGGATGCTATTACCACATAATAGCAAAACAAAACCAGACAGTTGCCACCTTCTTCCCTCCAGGGGAGCAGAAATCAAGAGCAGACAGTAAAAATGTGGAATGAAATATAGAAGAATCAGAACCTTTATGCATTGCCCATGGAATTGAGAAATGATGCCTTCTCCTCAAAGTCTGGCCTGTATTCTAAAAGCTAAACATAGCATATGGCTCTGCAAGGGATCTACCAATCCATTCCTCTTTCTGCAAAAGAAAACCTGAGCCCGCTCAAGAATTTCTATGTGAATGTTTAGGTTAGTACTTCACTGTGAAAAATGAAATAGTGCACATGACCATCAAATTATGGTGAACATCTACATAAAAGCATAACATGGGAAAATATTGAAGCTGTCTTATATAGTGCAAGCTCACCCCCTAGGCCATATTGTGCCTGATCCATATGTGATACGCCTAAAGGAAGCAAGTCAGACAGAAAGTAGAATATGGGCCATCTCTGGTCTTGAGCACATGTGTGTTCTGTGTATGAGCTTGATTTTCATCCTGCCTACTCTCCATATTGCTTCTCAGGTTTGGGGTAGCCAGCAAGGACGTGTGTTGTTGTTAACCCTTGCAATTGTCTCTCTACTGAAATTTACTTATTAAAAAATTATTTAAACAATGGACCAGTCTTAGCCAGAGCAGCGGCGCTCGAGTTAAGGTATCTGCCTTGCAAGCACTACCCTAGGATGGACTGTGGTTCAATCTCCGGCGTCCCATATGGTCCCTCAAGCCAGGAGCGATGTCTTAGTGCATAGCCAGGAGTAACCCCAGAGCGTCAAATGGGTGTGGCCCCCAAAGCAAACAAACAAAAAGGGCCAGGCAAGTACCCTCCCTGCTAGACTACCTCTGGCCCCACAAGTCTCATATTTTACAACCTTCAATATACTTGAGAAACTTGGCAGGAGATGTGGTGATGAACTCCTTCCTATCTGAGAAGGTCGTTGCTTAGGAATTGCCTTGTTACAGTTTGCTACTGTAAAATTGTCAGGACGGATTTGTTGGCTAAAACTTAAAACAGTTCCTATTGTAGAATCAAAGAAGTCAATTTTAAAGTTGGTTATATTTCAATTGTATGCCCACCCCCCCTTTTTTTGGTTTTGGTTTTGGTTTTTACTTTTTATTAACAGTGAACTGAGATTTCCAGAAGTTGAAGAAGTGGGAGAGAAGTGGTGGGTAATGCTTGACTTTCCCCCAACTCCGGGCCAGCGAACAAAGACTATTCTGTTCTTCCCCTGCATGTGAGGGCCTCTATCCTGGGCTGGCAGTGCACTTTGCGGGTGAAATGCCAGAGAGCCGAGACAGGCAGGTAAAGAGCAGGATTGCTTCTGCGGAGGAGTTAGGCCCAGACCCAACAGCGAAGTTAGGCTGTCTGGACTGGTGGTTTTAGTGAACTCTTCACCAGGAAGCCTGGAACACTGCTTGTAGCCACAGGTAACAGAATTTGGGTAAACAGCCCAAGTAAGTGCTAACAGGAGCAAATATTTGTGTTGTTCTATGGAGTTGCTTCCCATCATCTTTTGATTGCCTGGTTTCTCTCTCTCTGGATTTTCAATAGATGACCTTAGATTCAAAAAAGATCTAGCCAAGGAAGCATGCCTTGAGCAGTGACCACTGTCACCAGTGAGGGCTGCTAGGGGACACAGTGGGGAGCAGGCACTCTTTGGACAGTATGGGCTTCAGTTTTGTTATTGTCTAATTAGTTTTCACAACGAATATAAATACATATAGCTTCAAATAACTTTAATTCTCTGTTAGGAAAACTTAATGTGCAAAGCTCAGAAGCCCTTTTAATTTTTTTATTAGATTAAATATTTAACAGTGTGCAGTTTTAGAATATTTTGATACCAGTTTCCTTTTATAATTCATACACCTCAATTTATCAATGGCCAATTCTTTACTGTTTTTGTTTTTCTTCTGCTCTGGGCACACCTTGGCCATTCTCAAGGATCATTCCTGCTAACTGTTCAGGAATGACTCCTGGTGTTTCTCGGGGAACCTTTAAGAGGGGCAGGTGATTGAACCAAGTTTAGCTTCATATAAGATTAGTACCTCTTCTACTGTCTCTTCAGTCTCAGTTTTTTTATTCTTTAATTACTTAGGAAAAAATGGGGTTTTTTGTTTGTTTTTTGTTGTTGTTGTTGTCAGTAATTGCTTGCTCAGGGCTTCAGTTTGAGATGTAGACTCTTGTGATGGATTCTTGGTTAGCCCCCCATTTCAACGCTTGACACAATAGAAGTTTCATATTTACTATATCCCTGGGGGAGGGGGGACTTTGTTGACAATCTTTCTGGAGACCAATAGAGGTTTCTCCATAAGATAAGGACCTCTAGGGTTGAAATTACAGCTCAGATAATCAATTCGTACTATCTGTCTTCTGGAATTAGACCTTTTGGTAAAGACAGACCTTACAGGAAAGGATTTGCTATCTTTGTGAATCATCTGCTTAGAGAACGCAACACAGGAGTGGGACTTGTGGAAGAGAAGATGGGTTTTTTTTTTTTTTTTTTTTTTTTTTTTTTTTTTTTTTTTTTTTTTTTTTTTTTTGGTTTTTGGGCCACACCCAGTGACGCTCAGGGTTACTCCTGGCTATGCGCTCAGAAGTCGCTCCTGGCAGGCACGGGGGACCATATGGGAACCGGGGGATCGAACCGTGGTCCGTCTAGGCAAGGCAGCAGGCACCTTACCTCCTGCGCCACCTCCCGGCTCCCGAGAAGATGGGTTTTAAGACGGCTGATTATCTGTAGAAGTCAGAACTTAAGAACTCTTCTAGAAGATGAGGGAAAGAAAGTGTAGGAACCATCTGCATGTGATATATTTGCATGTTGCTGGACCTCCACAATGATACCTAGATGAAGATGTTTGTATGCACAGGTATAGAGGAGGAAGGATCCTGGATCCCTGGTGGTGCACCCAACCCTAACTATGCTTTGACTTTAAGGGGCTCCTCACTTTGTTTTTTTAATCATACTGTGATGCCTATCAGTTGCACATCTAATAATTTTGATTGCAAATAATACTAACAGTTGTGTTAAAGGAAGTGGTTAGTTGGTGCCTGGAAGATCTTAGCTCTCAAAAATGTTTGGCTTTTTTTCTGTTCACTCCCCTGTAAGATTCTAAACTATAATACTGAAAGTTCTAGCTATTTATAAAGTCATTTCATAAATAAGGGGTTTGAAGGGACATGGAAGAGATAAGTAAGGCTTTGAGCAAAGTGAAGCAGCGATTTCTATTTTGACATCCTTGCTCTGCTAGACAAAACAGTAAAATGAGATAGCCAGAAAGACACAACTGGGGGAAATTATACATTATTTAAAAAAAAACCCTACATCTATGTATTATATTTGTGTGGGTAAGAAGATTAAACCCCATAAAAACAGTGAATTGAGGCCAAAGTTCTTTGGGCCTTAAGCCTTTGAGGCTACCAGAAAGTTATAATAGTAAATCTGAAGAAGAGGAATGAATTTTAGAAGCAGATTGACTCCTACCAGCTGTAATTGACCCATGACAGGTCACAGAATTAGTTACACATCAAAAGAATCAATAGACAGATATTAGCTTAATTATTATGCAATTAAATTAGATCCCAATAATGAAAAGTTAGCTTTCCCCTAAAATCTGGCTTGCCCTACTGGATTATGCAACACTGACAACTAAAATATAAGTGGTTAAATAACATAGGGGGAGACAACAAAGCATGACCAGAGAGATGATAGTATAGAGATAAAGTGTTTGTTTGCACGAAGCTCACCTAGGTTCGAGCTTTGGGTTATATCCCAAGTACTGCCGGCATAGAGCAGGAGTAGCTCCTGAGAACCTCCAGGTAGGG
The DNA here is from genome assembly GCA_004027635.1 of Crocidura indochinensis. NCBI lineage: Eukaryota > Metazoa > Chordata > Mammalia > Eulipotyphla > Soricidae > Crocidura > Crocidura indochinensis. The sequence continues at coordinate 6,426 of PVKC010025028.1, read as the reverse complement.
CCCCAACCTCATTCCCCTCCAAAAAAAAGAAAAGATAAATAAATTAATGGAAGGAAGGAAAGAAGAAAAGAAAAGGGGTTGAATATGTGTGTAGGAATGTTGTACATAGATCTCAACCCTGTACATAGATGTCCTGGATTAGATCACTAGCATCACACCCAAAAAAGTTAAATTGCTGTGTCTGAAGAACTAGCAAGATCATCATACTAATAATTTTCTTCCTTTATTTCTTTTTTGGGGGGATTTTTGGGCCATACCCGGTAGCGCTCAGGTGTTACTACTCAGAAATTGCTCCTGGCAGGCACGGGGGACCATATGGAATGCCGGGATTCGAACCACCGTTGGTTCTGGGTTGGTGCTTGCAAGCCCTACTGCTGTGCTGTCTCTCCATCTCCTATTTTTTTTTATACTAACATTTTTTTGCATTAAAATGTTTGATTTTCTCATGTTGTTAGCACAGTTAGGTTGATTGGTGTTCTACCAGGGACAACAATTCGCTAATCTAAGGATCCCCTCTTAGATATTTTCAGTTGTCAAGTGATTTGCTTAAGGTTTGACCCAAAAATGATTCTGAGTTAGAGTGGTGTTGCAGGGGCAGCTCCCTGTCACCCTGTGCTTGGAATGAGCAACTGGCATCGTTGTCATCTGCTCCTCTGTTAGAGTAGGGTAGGTATTTTGTTGGGATTTACTGGTTTGTCTTGGTTGCTTTAGAGATATAATTTTGATTACATGCGTGATTATATCTTTGTAATTTGCAATAACCAGCATTCAAACTCTTCTTAGATCAGTCTTTAGAGTTTAGCTGCTTCATGGCTACTCATAGTCTCTGTATATGGATTGTATAGTACACACACATGCACATCTTCCTTTGATGCTTTCTGAACTGTATTTTTTGGGGTGGGAGGCAGGAGACCCAGAGTCAAGGGCTACTATTAGCGCAGTGCCCAGGGGTCACTTCAGTCAGTCCTTGGAGCCCGCGTTGAGCTGGGGATAGACCCCAGACATCTCACATGCAGAGCATGTTCTTCAAGGTCTTTCTACCTCTCTTGGTCCTTCTGCTCTTTTTTCAAATGACTCGGTGATTGTCCCAAGTCCTGTACAGTGTCCAGTAGCTTCCATGATGACGAAACCAAACTAAAGCAACTGTTTATGGGCAATGGATTTTGTTAGGTTGCTTTCAGTCTTTTATAGAAGATGCTGTGTTGATTCTTCCTTCTTGCTCTTGAGTAAGGAAATGATCCTTTTACTTCCTGAGTGTTTGAAAAGACTTGCCTTTTGTTTTTACTTCCAGCCATGAGCCAGAGAATGGGTCAGAGCGCGCCTGTGAAGCAGCCACCTCCGCTGGCCCCGCAGAGCCCACAGGGAGCCGTCCTGGGTGGTGGCAACTCCAACCAGCAGATTCGGCTGCAGCAACTGCAGATGGAGAAGGAGAGGCTGCGACTGAAGCATCAAGAGCTGCTGCGGCAGGTGAGGCCACAGGTTAGAAACCCGTTCTCTGCTCTCGGGCTTTGCTTTCCAGGGTTAGGTGGGCGACTCAGTTTCACAGTGAGCCTGCAGTGTCTCAGAAGCCTTCTCTCCACAGCTCCACCGTGGGCTGAAGCTTGTAAATCTAACAAAAAGAGTTGGTTTTGTCTGTGGGCATTGAGATCCAGCAGAAATTAGAAAAGAAGGTAGATCCTAAGATATGAAAACTGTCTGACTTAGCACTTCAGTATGGAACAAGGGATTACTTCAAGGAAAGTAATTTTTAAGTGAATTATTTGGGGGATGAATACAACACTGGCATGATATTTCTCAAGTGACAAATATGCCCCAGTATTACTGAATGTACGTTGTCCTGTGTAACTATAAACCGTTCCAGGTTTAGAAGATCCTAGATGGAGAAGGGAGCAATAACACAGTAGGCCGGGCTCTTGCCTTACACGTGGCCAGCCCAGGTTTTATCCTGCATTCCTGATGGTTCCCTGAGTCTGCCAGGAATGATTCCTGAGCGCAGAGCCAGGAGTAACCCCTAAGCACTGCCGGGTAAAGCTTGAAAACCAAAACCGAAAAACTGAAGAGCTCAAAGTGACTTAAAATCACCTGCTATGAGTAATGTTCTGTTTTGTTTTAAGTGTTAGGAAAGGTAGGGCCTAATATTAGAGAATATGGAATGCCTTAAGATCATTCCATAAGTTTTCTTTCCAAAATTCTTGTTGGACTCTGTCCTTCATAAGAATAAATAATATTTCAGGCAAGAGTGATATTCAAAGGGCTGAGTACAGGCTTTCCAAGCAGCAGGCCTGGTTTGATGTCTGGCACCATGGGGTTCATTGAGCCCCTCTGGAAGCAACGCTTAGCATAGAGCCAGGATTAGAGGATGTGATCTTATCATTTTAAGCAGTATATTTTAAAAGTTTTTTTGTGAATTGAGGTGTAGTCAGGAGTTACTCAGGAATTTTATATGAATGGGGGGGGGCGGGGATACTCAACAGCGACACTCAGGAATTACTCTTGGCAGGCTCAACGGAACCATATGGGATGCTGGGGATCGAACCCAGGTCGGCCATGTGCAAGGCAAAGGCAAACAACCTACCCATTGTGCTATTGCTCTGGCCCCAAAAGTTTTTATATAAATTTTTAAGTAATAGTTTTGAAAGTGAACAAAAGGTGAAAATTTTGATTTCCTTAATTGTCTTCTGTAGTCTGAAATACTATCAGTTTATTTTATTTCCCCTAGAGACATTGTTCACATACATAAGCTATGTGTATCTGTGTTATTAACATAAACACACACACACCATCTAAGCATACCATCTAAGCATACCAGGTGTAGACATTAACTCATCTTACATTTCCATTCTGAGATGTATATATGTAATCAGGTGCTTTATTTGTTAGGGTTCTGTGTTTTCAAGTGTCACTTACTTGTTCATGGAAATGGATGAACTTGATCCTGCCATTGAGCTCTGATTTGGACTTTTGAGGAGCTGTTACATGAGAAATTAAAGTAAACCAGGGAATCCCAGACATTTGACCTCGCTGTGCTGTCAGTAATCTGTCAGCATCATCTAGTGTGGTTGGCACCGAGCTGTCTCTGACTGGGAGGAGTGTTTCCGCGCTAGTCAGCATAGGCTCCAGGAACCAGGTCTAAGAAGTGTTCTTTTCCCTGCGTATGAACATAGTGTCTGCACCTTTGAATCTCAGCTCCAACAAAACAACTATGAAGGAAGGACAGTTTCTGTTTGTGTAAAAGTTATTAGGTGTGTTGTAAATCTCTTTAAGAATCTGGTCAGCTAATTATTAAGAAAGCAAGCAGTGGACCCTGTATAACAAAACTGTTTTCATTGTTTGATTGCTTTTCATTTGTTGTCTAATGGTCTACAGAAGTAAAAAATTTTGATTTCACATGTGAATGAAGATTATCAAAACAGGAAACTAAAGATTTTTAATTGCTAATGTTGAAGTCTGGTGTTTTAAGATAATATTTGGAGTCTAGAAATGAACTATTCATCGTTTTGTTGTATGCTTTAGATCAGCTTGGTCTTTTTTCTCGGTGGGCAAAATGCTGCTACTTGTAAAATTCTTGCTCCCAAAGAATTGCTCTCAGACTTAATCTCCTCCTTCCTCTGGGTGATGGGCCCTGAACAGAATAGCTTCCCCTCCCTTAAAGACGCCTTCTTTGTCTGTACTCACTACTCTGTTGTCCTCTTTCTTTCGTATTGAAGTGACAGACCCGCTCTATTTGCATGCTAATCATTTTTGTCTTAGGATGTTTCTGGGTTTTGGCCATGAGTCTAAATTCAATATACCTTGTCTTTTGACTGTGACAATTTCTCTCATCTTGGAAACAGCCCATTTTATTTTCCCCGCGCTTCGTCTAATGCTCAGATACAAAGGACCCAGCTGGCCAGGGTCAGATTGTTTATGGGCCCTGGCAAGCCAGGTCTCATTGCCTCTCCTTGTTTCTGCTTGGCGTTTTCTGAGGTATCAGTTTTGTGGTGGCTCCTGGGTTCCTGTCTTCCTCAGTGTGCTGCTGCTTGGGCTAGCTTGGGACTCTGCTATGGCGCTATGACTGGGTACGGTGTGATAACTCAGCCTACACAGCCAAACCATGTGGCTCAAAGTAATTGTTATCCATCTTATTTTTCACTCTTAGGCAATGCGGAATATCAGTCCCAGCACAGCAAATTCTCCAAAATGTCAGGTAGGCTCTTATCTGATGTTTTAGAATTGAACAGAAGAAAGCTTTTAACTTAGGAAAGAGAGAAACTTTGTACACTGGGGGCCTGTCCTCATGGAAGATTAGCCCAGAGTATACCTTTGAGCCAACTTTCTACCAAGGTCCATAGTGGACATCACTGACCTCTGCCAGAGAGCCTCTGACATTCATTTTAATTTGGGGACCTCTTCATATTCTATATTTGAAATGCGTTGTGTCTCAGTGGTAGCCTCGGAGGTGTCATAAATTTCTATTTGCATTGCTTCAATAGATTTATAATGATTTATAGGAGTGAATAATTTGAGCAGTAAACAAAGATAGCCTAACGGTTTACTTAGATAGCTTGGGAAAACTTGCTAAGAAAGAATCATCATCATGGGCTTGGGAGATGATGCAGTGGTAAGGCATTTGCCACATTGATCCATGGCACTGCATATGGTTCTCAGAACACCCCTGGTATGGTCCAAAAGCAAGACAAATTGTAATGATACAATTAGGAAAATTTCTTTCTTGCAGACATTCTCAGGAAAGGTGATATAACGAGCCTGGCATTGTAGTGCAGCGTTCCCTTGCCAGCATCTGAAGCAATCCCTGAGCACTGCTTACGATGCTTCTTAGTAGAGGGTGAAAGACCATGACCTCTGCCTTCTAGCAGATCCTTCTGGGGGGAGAAGAATCTCAGACTTTCTCAGCACAGAGATGGTCTGTATTTAAGGTCTGAGACTAGAAGTCAAAGTTGAATTAGAAACTAGAGGCTCGCTGCACTTTTCTTGAGTGAGTAGGTGGGAGGGAGGGCACCCGTGCAGAAATACCTTTTGCTCTGCACAGCTCTGATGCTCTCAGCCACAGAAGTGCATGTTAGTGTCCGCTGGCAGGGTTCCACTTTTAGGGCATTTTTTTAATGCTAAGACTTGGATGTTGGTAACTTTGTGCTGACGAAGTCCTGTGAAACCCTCATAGAGACCAGTCAACAGTGTTAAAGGGGAAATACTATTCTGCATCTCAGAAATGTCTCTGAGTCAAGAGGTCCAGGTAGATGGAGTCATGGAGGTGCCCATCCGATAAAGTGAACCACAGGTTCTTAGTATGAAAACACGCACCTCATGGGAAAGAGAAGAGGCACAGAGAAACAAATCTCTGTAAAACGAGGATATACTTTTTTGTTTTTTCTCCGAATGTTTCCAAAAGACTTATGTGTGGGACATAAGAGCAGAAATTAATTTAGATGAGATTTGAATTCATGTAAAAAATAATAAAGAAAAAAACTACAGTCCTTGCCAAAAGTAATTTGCAGTTGTTTCTCTTTTTTCCTACTGAGTTCTTAAACATGAGGTCAGCTAAATGTAATTCCTCTAAGTCTTTCATCTCGGGTATGAGTGTCAAATGGTCTGTTACTTATCATCCAAGTCATTAGAATATTTTGTTAGGTAAACTTTAGAAATGATGAGGTTTATAAGTAAACCAAATTGTTAAATAGTATAAAATTGTGGGGCCAGAATAATAACACAGCGGTAGGACTTTTGCCTTGCATGCAGCCAACACAGGACAGACCCCTGTTCGATTCCCAGCATCCAAAGTGGTCCTCGAGCTTGCCAAGAGCGATTTCTGAGTGCACAGCCAGGAGTAACCCCTGAGCACTAAAAGATATTTTCTTAAGTCTGGTTTGCAAATGCTAGAGACTAAAATTCAGATCTAAAAGTTGATGATTGGGGCTGGAGAGATAGCATAGCAGCATTTGCCTTGCAAGCAGCCAATCCAGGACCTAAGGTGGTTGGTTCGAGTGCCAGCGTCCCATATGGTCCCTTGTGCCTGCCAGGAGCTATTTCTAAGCAGATAGCCAAGAGTAACCCCTTAGCACCACTGGGTGTGGCCCAAAAACCAAAAAGAAAAAAAAGTTGGTGATTATCATTGTTTTTACCTTGTGAAATGTTAATTGCTGTATCAAATTTTAGGGCTTTATATTTGGGGTACTGGTGTAAAATCTAGTGATTTGTAGCAAGCAAATATTTGTTGTTCTTCTCATCTGACATACTTTCTTGAGGATCATCTACTTTGTATGAAGATGGTTTAAGATAACTGATCAGGGGGGCCGGGCGGTGACGCTGGAGGTAAGGTGCCTGCCTTGCCTGCGCTAGCCTTGGACGGACCACGGTTCGATCCCCGGCTCCCATATGGTCCCCCAAGACAGGAGCGACTTCTGAGTGCATAGCCAGGAGTAACCCCTG
>PVKC010025027.1:0-16651 GCA_004027635.1 Crocidura indochinensis | reverse complement strand
CCTTCCCTCCCTCCATCCTCCCTTCCTTCCTTCCCTCCTTCCTTTTTTCCCTCATTCCCTCCCTTCCTTCCCTCATTCCCTCCCTTCCTCCCTCCTCAACTTACTTCTGACTCTGCACTTAGGGGTCACTACTGGTGGACTCAGATCTTGGGTCAGCCACATGCCAGGCAAGACAGTCTATATATGGCTTCAACCTAGGATGACACTACTTTGAAGAGTTCTTTCTTTGAGCATAATAGTATCATACCACAGTATTCTGAGAGATTGCCTCAAGGCTTTGGCATTCATGACCTGGTGCTCTTTGGGCTGCTTTTGACTCATCTGCTGATGCTCAGGAGGTACTTTCAGTCAGTGGTTGCAGATTGAACCTGAGTATCCTACATAATAAAGTATATACTCAACCCATTGCGACTGTCTGACCTTATACTTAATGAAGATGTGAAAAAAGGGAAAAAAACCCACCTAAAAACTAACCTCAAAAACATAAGAGCAACATGCTTCCAAGAAGGTGTCAGGAAGCATGTAGGAAGGCCCCTCTGCTCAGTCTTCTCCATCTAGAGAGGAGTCTAGGCTCTGATTGACTCTGGGAAGTTCAATGCTCCAAGAAGAGCCCAGAGTTCTAAGTTGTCATTAAAGACATCTTTTGCTCCCATGACTTAGGTAAATATTAGCATGGTGGAGCTAAAAATAGGACCTATGGCTATAGGTGGTTACTCTTTGACCACCACCACCCCCCCCCTTTTTTTTCCTAGAATAGAACTTTAATTCTTTTTTGTTTGTTTTTGTTTTTTTTTTTTTGGGGGGGGGGTCACACCCGGCAGTGCTCAGGGGTTACTCCTGTCTCCATGCTCAGAAATTGCTCCTGGCAGGCACGGGGGACCATATGGGGCACCGGGATTCGAACCGATGACCTTTTGCATGGAAGGCAAATGCCTTTACCTCCATGCTATCTCCCGGGCCCCAGAACTTTAATTCTTTAGTTGAATAACTATGAGATAGACATTTACAAAGCTGTTCATGGTTGAGTTTCAGTCATACAATGTCCAACACTTTTCACCAGTGTCTTCAGTCTCACCCCCTACTCTTCCCTCTTCCCTCTCCCCTTCCTGCCTCTGTAGACATTTTTCTTCCCTCTCTCTCTTTCCTTTTTATTTAATTTACTTTATTTAAAGAACATGTATCACATACATATACATAGTTGGCATAGTTGATCATAATACATGTTTCCAGATAAGTGAGAACAAAATTATTTTAAAAAGAAAGAGAGAAGAGAAAAAGAAAAAAAAAGAAGAGAAAAAGAGGAGCATAGTGACAGCAAATTTGTGAAAATTATTTTATCTCCATTGCGTTCATTAAAGTCACTGCCAGAAGGATTAGCAAGCTCTTGTTACTAGCTGACCATTCTGTTACTTCAATTTTTCTTAACATTAAGTGACTTCAGCTACACATTGGCATCTACATTGGTGTGTTCCTATGGATGACAGTATTAAAAAACAATGGCCCAGGGATTCCAAAAACTATTACTGTTACTGCAGATTGTGTGTGTGGGGGGTGTGTTCAGCTTTCAGGACTTCCAAAAGTAAGAGAAAGTGGGTGAGGATGTCAGCACTCACTCCAAAAAAAGTCCTGGAGATGTCAGCCCAAATACCAGCATACATAGAATTTTGGGCAGATAGATGTGTTTGTAGAGAGCAGGAGAGGGTTGATAAAGCATAGTCATAGGTAAGCAGCAATTGTGAATGGTGGGTGTAGGTGGAGTGGCTTTGGCAGGGTGGGGACTTGACCCACTCTCCCCTCTCAAGATTGTCAGCATAGTTCTGTGACTGGTATGCCTATGGTTTTTTTATGACTAGGTTTACTTCTCTTTTGAGAACAGAGTGAGTCTATGGAGCTGCCTCGGTGCAGACATGGCGATTATGTTTTTGTCTTCTTCTGTTTAGATACTGGTTTGTAATACTGTTAGTGAAGGAATATCACGCATCTCACTTTACTCTCTTTCAGCACCCAGTTCTTGTCCAGAGTGATCATTTTCAACCATCATTATCACAGTGGTCTCTTTTCTGCCCTAATTGCACTCCCCCGCTTTTTTGCTGGCTTTAAAGGGGCCAGAGAAAGCGCTAGAAGGGCTGGAAGCTCCTGCAGAGCACAGGACCCTTGGCCCAGCCTTGGCACACAGAATCCCTGTGAGTACAATGACTGTGAGCACTGCCAAGGGTGGGGCCAAGTTCTCATTCCCTTGTTGCTTTGTAAAAGCTCTCAAAAGATACAAATGTACAGTTTATAATATAAAATTTTAAGAGGTAGAAGATTTAGTGAAAGTGTCTTAGATTGATTTTTTTCAGAAGTGTAGTTCTTTGTAACTAAGTTTGTTGATATTTTTAAAAATATTAATTTAGTGATATTTATGTATACCTTCACCCCCTTTACAGATTTGTTAATAAACAGGTTTTATTAACAAATGGTGCAGGTCACCTGCACCCTATATAACTCTCGCACCAGTGCATGGGAAGCCATATCTGGTCTGTGCTTGGGGGTGGGGTCCAGTGGGGTCCTGCCTGCAGTGCTGGGGTCCAGCTGTGGGTCTCACTGTGGGTCTCACGTCTGCTAGACATGTGCCCACATTGTCAGCTGCATGAGCCTGCCCTGCTCCCCAATATCTGTGCTGTGGACTCAGGTGTCTCCCCTTCCTCTACCCTTCCCACACTCCTCCCTTCTTCCTTTTTCCTTTCCTACACCCATTTTTCCTCCTCCTTCCTTCCTTCTCCCTTCCACCTTCCCTCCTCCCTCTCTGGGTCAATCCCCATCCTCCCCCTCGTTTGAGTAGGGAAGGTCCAGCCCTGGAGTGCTGTGAGTCAGTCCCTGGGTCCTTTTTTCAATCTCCCTTCTCTTTCTCCCCTCCCCCTTTCCTCTTCTCTCCTCCCTCCTCCTTCTTTCTCTTGCCTTGCCACTTTTTCCATTCCTCTTCATCTAACTCTCCCACACTTTTTCCCTCTCCTCCCTCTCCTCCCCTTCTCTGTCTTTCCTTTATTCAGATATTTCAAAGCAGAGTTGGATACGGTGATATTTCGGGCATATGTGCTGTGCTTTGCCTCTTTAACAGTTATGGCAGCTCTCTGAATATAACACAGTGCTATTATTAAGCTCGTGTTTGATAGTGACTGCTAGCTGTCTGCTCACGTGCTGGCTCAACCCACCTCCCTGTTTAAGCCTCTGCTATACTTCAGGAAATATGTATCCCATATCTAACAATTTTCCCTAAGAGCTAACTTTAAATTTATCCTTGACCACAAAGTATAGTTTTCATTTCTCTATAGCTGGAAAAAAAACACAACAACAATAAACCAGAGCCCAAAGATTGCTTCTCTGTGCGGAGAAGTAGTACATAGTGAAAAGTGTCCAAAGGGCAAATGAGGAAAATCTCCTTGAATTCTGTGTTGGTTTCTTGCTGTGCTGCTGCCTTGTTGAAAAGGTGCTGAGAGTTCAGAGGGGTTATGCTTGGGAAGTACCATATCAGCTGGACTGTGTGAAAAGTGCTCCTGTGGGCCTCAGATAGGACAGATCCTACTCACTATTTCTTTGAGGGCTGCACAGCTTTGTGTTTTTCTGTCTAGGGCCAACCCACTGGAAATGGGGGGAGAGTATTTCAGGGCAGAATTGAACTTTGGTGCCAGAGCCAGCCCCACTAGAAATGCAAGTGGTGCATATTTCAGGGTAGAATTGAACTATAGTGCCAGGCTGGCCAGGTCAGGAATGGAAGGGGATGAGAATTGCAGGGTAGAATTGAGCTGCTGTGTCCTCCAGCATAAATGTTTTCAAGACCTTAGTCCAGTGGCTCTGTCCTGCTGGAAACTTCATCCAGGGCTCATCTGGGGCTCATGTAGGGCTGATATTGGCTGTGTGGGGCTCTGAAAGGTCCCCTTGATTAGAAGACTGAGGCTTGCTCAGTTTTCACTGGGTCATCTCAGCCTGAATGCCTTCCTTTTTCTGAACCAGCAGGGTCTCATTTTCTCACTTGTTCAGGTCTTGTACAGCCTGAGTGGACCAATGTTTGGGTAGGGGCAGATTTGGGGGGAAGGTCCAACCGTAGAGTGCTGTGAGTCAACCCGTCATGTGACCGACCACAATTCCTTTGGGGGTGATAACAGGTTCACCTTTGGGGACTTCATGAACCCCTCACCTAGATGCTGGAGTTCATGGGCTGGGCATTCAGGAGAGGCTGCCTCTATGTCAGTCCAGGAGGACACGGGGCCTGACCCCGGTCCCCAGAGCCATTCCTCAGGGAGCTGTGTGGTACTGGGGGTTGAGCCCAGGGTTTCTCCCCTACACAGATTCTGCAGGACCATTGAACTGTGTTCCTGCCCACACAGTAAGCCTTGGCCTCATCACAGATGGTCACTTGCCAACCAGTACCAAATTCCCTGTAGGAGGGCCAGAAAGATAATATGTAGGTAAGGTGTTTGCCTTGCATGCAGAAGGACAATGGTTCAAATCCCGGCATCCCATATAGTCTCCCGAGCCTGCCAGGAGTAACCCCTAAGCACTGCCGGTATGACTCAAAAACAAATAAATAAACAAACAAAAAATGGGGCCGGATCGATAGCATGGAGGTAGGGTGTTTTCCTTGCGTGCAGAAGGATGGTGTTTTGAATCCTGGTATCCCATATGATCTCCCGAGCCTGCCAGGAGCTATTTCTGAGCATAGAGCCAGGAGTAACCCAAGAGCTGCTGGGTGTGACCCGAAAAAATAAGAATTCCCTGTAGGGTGGACAGTCCCGTCTGGGTCCCTCCCCTGTGGCTGGGCTACAGCTTGTCCTAGAGTCTGGCAGGAGCTGGACACAAGGGGTCTTGGTGCAGACTCAATACAGAGTAAGGCGGGGAGTCAGACGAGTAAATTTTCAGAGCACTGAGGAGAGTTGGGGAGAGGGCATGGTCCAAGAGTTGCTGAAGGACACATTGTGTTGGTTCTACTTTCATTTCACCTGCTCCACTCATGTTGTCTGTGTGCATTTTCATTCATGTCAGTTCTTGATAATTTTATTTTTCAGTTATTGTACCTTAGGCCCCCTGGCATGGTTTTGTTGACACTCACGGCTTGTGCACACCCTTCTGGTGCCTACAGTACCCCAAGTGCTTGACACTCCTCCGTGGTGCTGCTGCTCCCAGTCAGTCTCCCAGTTCCCTACTGCCTCCTACAGCTCGACAGTTATTCAGACTTTAACTAAATGAATTTTCGGCTCCTGCCGAATGTCAGGTTCCTTTGAAGCAGAGCAAAGTGGTGAGGGCCCAGGACACATTGCCGAACTGTCGCTCCCAAAAATCTGTGCTGTATCGAGGATGTGGCAGATTAAAGGCTGCATGTTCTCAATGGAATCATAATTGGTAGAAAGACCTGCCACTTATTTTAGACATCCTTTTAATTAAGGTGCTTCCATTTATTGCCTAGCTCTGAGATTATGTTACTTATTTGCTTCTCCTCCTCCCCCCTCTAGCATGAAACCAAAAGAAAAGGATAGAATTTGCTTTGTATTTTGGGAAAATCACAAAGCTGAGAAATTTGACTTGAATACAGCTTCTAAAAATGATAAAACATTTGGAAACAACTACGATTATCTAAGAAATGGAAATGTTCTTCTAAATAAAGTAATGTTATTGGCTGAATTAAATGAAGATCAAACTGGTTGGGTTTGCCTGTACCACAAAGTATTTATTGGACTTGGCTGTGTTAGATTTAGTACTAGACCTTGAGGAAGACAGAGTAAAGCCTGGCAGAGGCCTGGGTTTGATTTGGAATAGGAAAGACATTTTTTTTTTAATTTGTATTGAATTGACAGCATTGTATTTACATTGGGTATACAACAGTACAATTTGGTGTATTGTAAAATGATTGCCATTAGAGATTTACTTCAGATCCAAGACTGCATACAAGTACACTTATTTTCCTGTGATGAGGACTTGGAACAGGAGCATTCAGCAGCTTTGAACAGTCTAGCATTGTTCACTTGAGCCTCCACTCATGGGCCTCATTTACAACTTAGCTAGAAGTTTGTAGCTTTGACCGCTATTATTCTTAGCATTTGCTTCTAGATCCCTGCTTTATACAATCCTCACTTTGCTGTCTGTGACTATGGGACTCTTTAATTTCTTTTTTCTTTTTTGGACCACACCTTGTGATGCTCAAGGGTTACTCCTGGCTATGTGCTAATCTTGCTAATCGCTCCTGGCTTGGGGGGCCATATGGGATGCCAGGAATTGAACCAAGGTCCATCCTGGATCAGCTGCATGCAAGGCAAAATGCCCTACCACTGTGTTATCGCTCCAGTCCCTAATTTTAATTTTTAAATAAAAATTTTCTTGCTTTGTTTTTGGACCATGCAGCAGTGCCCGGGGCTTATCCTTGACTATACCCAGGGAACCCCTTCTGGTGGCTCTCTGCAAGGAGGGTCCATTCCCTACTGTCTCTTTGTTCCTTAATTCTTTTTTCCTGTCAGTGCATTCATACAGTGCTGCTCTTTGTTTGGCTGACTTCCCTTATGCAGTGCCCTCTTGTCTCCATGTCCTCTCAGATGACTTTCCTTATTTTACACGGCTGAGTAGTATTCCAAAAACCTGATTCTTAGCCCCTTGCATGGTGTCTTCTCTGGTCTCTGCACTGTTCCTGTTCCATGCTCAGTGCTCCTCCCCAGAGAGATCTCTCCATATTGATGCTGCGTCTCTTCATGGACTTGCTGGTCTTTGCTTGATTCTTGCATTAACAGTCCTTCAGTGTTGCTGTTCTCCACATGACCGTTTTCTGGGAGTAGTGTAAGTTATCTGCTTATGTGTTTATTTCATTTGGGGGCCACTCCTTGTGCTACATTGTCAGGACATATTCCTAGCCCAGCATGCAATTTTTTTTTTCCATTTCCAGTTTCTCTTGTATGTTTTATACACTGTATTGGTATTTTACCTCCCTGCTTAAAATGAAGCCTATTTTGCCCAAAAACAAAACAAAAAAACAAAACAAAAAAAAATGAAGCCTATTTTTAGGTGCTCTTTTTATTTTTGGTAACTCCTAGCATTGTGCTCAGGGATCAGTGCCTTGCCTGCTATAGTATTGCTCCAGTTCCACATTGTTAGTAGTATTACAGATCACAGTGTCTACATTAAAACAGAAAATGTTGAGCTCTCTTTGGTGATCTAAGACCAGTGACTGGGCAGAGATCTTGTATAAGTGTTGTTAAACACATACTGAATATGTTTGCACATGCACTGAAGTTTTTACATTTTTGACATACAGACCTGCCTTACTCTATATCCCTCCCTTGGATGCAGTGCCTGAAGTGCTGGACCTAGGATGATATGTTATCTTTTTCAGGTATTTCTTCTTCCCAGGCAATGAGATTTGAGCTACAAATTGAATTGTGTTCTGTTCAGTCTTCGACTGTAAGTTCCAGTCATTTAATCTGACTTCTTAGTTGTACTTGAAGAGATGATATGGCTTCTGCTGTATTTGATTATTTTACACAATTTGTCTTGGGCTAAAAGCTACCTTATGGACATCTTTTCATTAAGATCAGAGAGATCTAATAAACCCAAACTTGGAACTAAGGCAGGGGCAGACCGAGATGGCAGTGGCAGACTTCATGGGCCAGGGCTGGTCTGGGGGATTTTCTGGCGTAGGAAGGTCCCTACAGCTCAAGTGCAAAACCCCCATGTGTTGCCTGCACTGGCCCGCATCTCCCCAGTGTTTTCCCTGTCTGTGTGGCCCCAGAGTCAGCCAGTCTCTTGCTTTCTGCCTGCTGGTCAGTGGCGATGTCATTTGACCATCGTGGGTTATGGGCATGCTTCTTTCTCTAGAGTGACCACAGCCAAGTTGCCAGCCAAGGCCTTTTCTTTTTACGCTCCCAAACTCACCTTGGATGTGCCAGGAAGGGGCTTGCCTAGCTCCCCTGGTGCTGGAATGGGCTTTTCTCTGGTCTAAGTCAAAGACCCCTGGAACAGAAGCTTCTGGCTGGGTGGCCATGCCTTGAGGATCTTAGATTTTGGAAATATGTAGTTTGAGAGACGTTGACTTTGCAGAGTTTATGACCCCTTGGGAAAGTTTGTGTCTGGTGCAGGGATGATGCTGTGTGTTAGGCCCAGAGCAGTAGGAGAGATAGCAAAAGGCAAGAGGAATTGTTAAACCCAGAATAATAGGAGAGGTGGCAGAAGCAGCAGAAGTCTAACATCCAGTAAGTAGTTTCTCCAGCAATACAGCAGCAATCATCCAGCAGGGACAACTGCAGCAGAGTCTCCTAGTCCCCCCTAGCACTTCAGCCCAGGGCTTTTTATACCCCTGGGACAACTGCCACCCTGTGGCAGTTACAAGAGGCAGGCTTCTGTTAACTGAAGTCTTCACTCTTAAAGGGACAGTAGCCGCTTATGGCTGACCAGGGATATAAGTATGATTCCTTCTACTGTGGGTTAGGCTATTCAAGGGATTCAGGGTATAACTTGGACAGTGTCACTTCCTCTCATTTTCTTTTTGGCTGTGCCCTCCAAAGGTCACAGTCTAATGTGTAGGACCAGAAACCCCAGGGTCACCATGAAAAAGGAAGCAGGTTTGCAATATTTGGGGGTAAAGGTAAAAAATAAAATCTAGGGGCCCGGGAGATAGCATGGAGGTAAGGCGTTTGCCTTTCATGCAAAAGGTCATCGGTTCGAATCCCTGTGCCCCATATGGTCCCCTGTGCCTGCCAGGAGCAATTTCTGAGCATGGAGCTAGGAGTAACCCCTGAGCACTGCCGGGTGTGACCCAAAAACCAAAAAATAAATAAATAAATAAATAAATGAATAAAATCTAGCCTTCTCTACTTCTTTCCCCAAAAGCATAACAGTTTTTAAGTATAAAGTAAAGTATTCATTAATTGGGAAAGGTTTTTTTTTTTTTTTTTTGTGGGGTTACACTTGGTAGAGCTTAGGGGTTATTTCTAGAAGGCTCAGGGAACCATATAGAATTTTGGGGATTGACCTGTGTTGGTCATATGCAAGGCAAATGATCTACCCACTGTGCTATTGTTCCAGTCTCTGAAAGGAATTTTTTTTTATAGGGACTGAACTGGTGGTGTTTGGGGCCCAGAGCTTGGCCTTATGATCTCTGGACGCATGGCATGTGTGGGTTGGCAAAGCCGTACCTGCTTGGCTCGACCATCCTGCGGGATCATTGGAGGCTTCAGTGAGCTTTGTGAGGAGAGTGTGAGGAAGAATGTCTAGATTGGATAAAGGGCAGAAGAAGTGCAAAGCAAGTGCCAGGGACTTGGTGCCATGCACAGCTGAGATAGCTCTAAATGATGAAGGCTGCAGTTATCTGGTTCTCCCAGGACAAGTCTAGAGCAGGGCAGAAGGTGGTAGGTGTTGTTCTGGAAGCTGTGTTTGCCAACAGCATCTCTGGTGGCCATTTGGCTCCCCCCTTAGTCCAATGGGTCACCTGAAAAGGAAGAGGTTGAGATAGGGAGTAGGCGAGGTGACTCCCTGCATATCTTAAGGGGCTCCTGCAGTTTTGGGGAAGGTTTCACAGGAGGAGCATGGAAATACAGGTGATACAAGCTCCCCACATGAGCCTTCTGCAGCAATTGACAGTTCCATCACCTGTGTTCATTTTGTATTTAGTTTTTTGAGCACCATCTGCAGGACGGTTTTGGGGGAAAGGAGCTGGGAAATCTTCCCATATCATGTTTCTGGTGGCCAGTTGTTGTCTGATTCGAGCCCTGTTTGGCCCATTCTTCATGTTTGATGTTTCTGGGGTGGTACCACAGGGCTCAGGAGGGAGTTGTGCACTCTGGTAGGACTGTGGGAGACAGCTCAAGTTACTGGGTTTTCCCACAGTCTCTGGAAATGCAGAAACTGCAACAGGGTTGAAGAGATGCTGGCACCAGAACCTCTTCTCTTTGTAGAAACCCCCGAAACCTTTGAACCCTCTATTTTCTCTCTCTCTTGCTCCGGAAAGATGTGAGTGGGAATCCCAGTTCAGTTGCTGAGATAGTGTCTTGTTGCAGGTGAAGGAATGAGCATGGACATCATGCAGGCCCAATCTGCTTCCCTCGGTGCCTGCCACGGGACCCTGCAGGGACTTGGAATGGGTATTGGCGGGCATGCATGGCAGCAGCTGAGTCCGCCTGGGGAACTTGGTAATGAATGTGAGGAAGACCTGTTATTAAAACTCCCCCTCAAGTCTTCTTCCCTGTCGGAGTCTCTGACCTTCCCTGAAGCCCAGGCTGTTGTTTTTTTTTTTGTTTTTTTTTAAAGGAATCAGACTACCCCAAGCAATTCACTCATTAACATTTTAAATAAATTCCACTAAGTTTTAATTTGTACAGCGAGTCCTCTGAGTGGCTCAGGTAATTTCATGAGTGTCGCCTGATGGATCTGTCTTTCTCTTCTGGAATAGGGAATATCTATGCATAACTGAATCAGCCACATTCATCACCTTGTCTGAGAAAGTGGGGAGATATATTAAGACAGAAAAAGATCTGGGAATTTTGCCTATTAAGCAAGCCAAACTCTTTGCTTCCTTGTTTTTTTTTTCCTATAGAGAAATGTATGATAAGTAGAAACTTGACTTAGAGGAAGAAAGAGAAAGATAATTAGAGCTATGAGAAAAGGCAGGGCTTTTTTCTTTAAAGATGTGAAATTAGACATTCTAAATAAAATGACTGTAATAGGTATTTACATTATGCTAAATATCAAAATTGGGATTGCCTCTTTATGTGCAATCAGATTTTTCTCAGAGTATGTCAAAATAAAAACTTTAACTAGGAAAAACAAAAATTTTGATCATCTACTCTGCTAGGTAGGTGTGTGTGTGTGTGTGTGTGTGTGTGTGTGTGTGTGTGTGCGTGCGCTTCTCTCCTGCCACACATGAATTGTCTGCTGAGCCACACATCCCAGTGGAACTGTGGTATCGGTATTGTGTTACTATCAGACGTGGCTTTGTTTGTTACATCAAATTTTCTGAGTTGTATGTATGATTTTCACTTAACAGATGAGAAGACATACTTTTAGAGGACTCTTAACTTATTCTTTTCTGGTTTTTGGAACAAATCTGGCAATGTTTTTTTTTTTTTTGTTTTGGGGGGGGGGTCATATCCAGAGATGCTCAGGTCTTACTCCTAGTTCTGAGCTCAGGAATCACTTCTAGTGGTGCTCAGGAGACCATATGGGATGTCAGGGATTGAACCCAGATAGGCTGCGTGCAAGGCATCTGTCTGCTGTACCATCAATCTAGCTATACAAGAGCCAAAGAACTTGATCTTGTTTATTTGTTAGTTTATTAAGGCTACACCTGGCTCTGCACTTAGAAATCCTTCTTGGAGGTGTTTCGGGGTGCTGGGGATAGAAACTGGGTTGGCCACATACAAGGCAAGTGCCCTACCCACCTTCTCTTGCCCTTAACTTTATTGTAATTATAATATATGTACACACACTCGCTCTCGTACATGCACACACACACACACAGTATCTGTGGCTTGGATAATCCATTCTTCTGGTCTTGGTGGGTTTCCTGGGCCGAGAGTGCATACAAACTCCCCTCCTTTTGTTCTGTCACCCTTAGAAAGACAACCACTTAGTATGGAATTTTCTCAGACAAAAGGAAAACCCAGTTTCTGAAAAAACATTTTAAGTTTTCTGCCCTGTGTTACTTCTGCCAGCATCTCATTGGCCAAGAGCTGATCAGGCAGTGAAACTTGGGTCCAAAATAAGGGTCTTTCCCTAGGGGCCTGACTCTCTGGTCCTGAGTGGAAATCCACCCTGTGAGGCCTCAAAGCCCCCTAACAAGCCAGTGAATCAGAACACAGACAAGACTTTTTGTCTAGTCTTGTATTTTGCCTAGAGCCTGTCAATCAGTTAAGTCTGTGGAAGACCCTCAGATCCAAATGTCTTTGGATCAAAGTTCCTACAGGCCAGTCAGAGTGTTCTGAGTCTCACTGTCAGTTCTGCCCACTTCTCTCCCATCAGAAGCCAGAACAGGCAGGCGCGCACAGCTCTGTAAGCACCTTCATTGTGTCCTGGGGCCTGAGTGATGAAGGGTCAGCTTTGTTTCGGATGTGTAACTAGGGGAATTGACCTGATACCTAGATCTGAGTTATGCCCTAATCAGATTTATTAGGACCATTAGAACCTAGGCTCTTTTTTTCAGCTTTTCCACTGTAATAGTAGACTTCTAGGCCACATGTGTATGTGGCACTTTGTATATCTTTATGTACAAATATAAAAACCTACACACACACACACACACACACACACACACACTCACTCACTCACTCACTCACTCACTCACTCACTCACTCACTCTTGTGCACGTGCCCTGGGGCATTGTTTAACTCCAAGAGAAATGGAACTTCCCTGTTACTAAATTGACTTTCTTTTTTCACATTCGCCTATGCACTTTTAGTAAACAAGCAAAAAAGATATACCACTCCTTGATACATGGATGAAATTATTTTTTAACTTTTGCACTTATTTTTTCTTACTATTTTCATTCCTTTTTCTTTTCTCCTACAAATGATAGTTTAATTAAAAAAAGGGGGAGTGTTTAATGTTAACATTTTTTATGAAAATAGGATGATTCTTATTTGGAAATGATTAGTGATGTACCAGACTGCTACTGAGCCATGTCACTGCAGCCTAGTCAGTGGTGATTGAAGTGGTTTAAAGGCTGGCAGTGGGACCGCCCAGTCCACCCATCAGCAGCTCTCTTGAGTTGACTTTGGAGTCACACCCTTTTGGGGGGTTACAGTCCTGCAGCCTGGACCTGTGTTGGGAGATCCACAGCTGGGTGGGTCTTTTTCTTTGGCAGTGGGGGACTCCGCTATGGGACATAGCACTGGACTTGACAGTTGTAGCTAAAAAACCAACCCAGGTCTGTTAGCCACTCTGGTTCTTCTGAGTGAGCAGGAAATAGAGACTCGTGCTCTATTCTGCAAAGCCCTTTTTGATTTACTGCAGTCACTTTGACTCCTTGAAGGTGCCCAGTGCCTAGAGATGTTGGAGGAAACTGAGCTTGCCCTCTTGAGTCCCCAAGCAGGTTCTATTAGCTACTCAGTAATTGGGTATTTCCAAATGGGTATTTGGGGTATTTCCAATGTGAAGATTTAAAATCACCATGATTTTGTGCAAAGCCTCAATATTTTCTAGAGAAATCTATACCTGAAATTAGACTGACTATAGTTCTTGACAAAGAAACTATTTTTTCTTTAATTTTGCTTGTAGAAATAATGTGTGTTTTAAAATTCATAAGTGAAACTTTTCTGTAGGCTTATCTTATATGATAAAAGACAAGGGAAGATTAATGAGCAGTAACAAATTACAGAGAAGCAGGAGGCATTTATCATATGCGCAACTATATATAGCCTTATTGTTAACTGCCAGATATATTACCCTAATAACTGTAATGTTTTATTACAGGACTTCACTTATTTGCTTCCCAAATAGTTTTTGTTATTTATGGAAAACAAAATGTGATTAAAAAAATTAAGACTACATTTTGTACTTTAAATTATTTAAAAATTTTCAAATTTATAAAATTTTTATGTTCACAAAAATGATTTTTATTATGTTTGTCTTTCAAATATAGCCAGATTTTTTTTTTTTACAAAAAGTCTGTATACACTTTAATTTATTGAATTAGACCTCTGTTTTTTTTTTTTTTTTTTTTGTTAAAAAAAGCACATAGACTCACTGTGCTCTTGAAATACAAAATTGTGGTGATCTCAGGATCTGTGTTTTGGTCTTTGATGGCTGACAGTATATAATGAGTAATTGTTTTATAGTGGCATTTTAGCTAGGCAACTTAAAACAAATTTAAATGCATTTGTTTTAATAGCATATTTTATCTTTCTTGTCTTATTTTCTAATTGAAGAAAGGGGCAAAAGCTAAGTTTGTATGGAATTTAAATTCACTTGGAGACAGTACTTAAGCATGTTAGTCAGTTTCTATCAAAAATGATGCACTAAAGTTTTCCCATTATGGTTTTAAGATTATTTATTGGAAAAGAGTTTGAAAATACCTTTTTGCCCCCATTTCTCTGTATATAGACTTCTTGAAGTTTCTCTAAATTAGATTTTAAATGCCAATTAGGAGGTTGAGTCTACTGAAATAAAAGCAATGCAACCAAAATGGCTTCACCTTATGGCTAGTTAGGCTTTTGAGAGAATCAATGGAACCACTGCTCTGAGCATGGCTTTGAGAAAGAGATTCATCTTAATGAACACATTAATTAGAAACATAACTATTTATAAGATAATTAGAAATGAAGCTTGGTAAACTGAGCTTTTCCTGCAATTAATGGAGGATTAATTACTGGAGGTAATGAAGTGGATTTTTACATGCATTAAGGTGAAGTACAGAGATGAGCAAGGCTTTGTGATAGCCGCATAATTATTTCAGGCTGTTTGAGCGCACTCATATGAGATCGTTAATAAGCATCATTGCATCGTTATGTATGCACTTAAAAAGACTCACCACGAAAATGACTGCCTAATTATTTCTAATTGGCAGGACTCTGTGTATTCATGGAGCTGTTTGTAGCCATTTGAAGGTTCATTTAACTATCCTCGGGGCCATGTGATAGATGGAAAAAGCTTCAGCTCTGTGCTGGCCTTGGCTGGCGCCGTGAATCAATTTTGGTGGGCTTCAGTTGAAATGCATTTGCTCGCACAGAGGTCAAAACCTGGAACAGTCCAAGCAAAGTTGAGCTTTTTGAAGCCACTTGACTGTATTCATTAGCAATTAGTAAAATAATTGTGTCTGTCACTATATTTGGATTTCCATATGACTTGATATTCTTTTATCACTGTCCCTTCTTATTTCGTATTTGCTCCACTGGAAACCAAATATTCCTCCAATGAACCCTTTTAGCGACTCCTGTGTCACAGCGTCTGTCCGCATATACTACCTTTCTTCATTCATTTGTTAGCTTAAACACTGGAGCACATTTCAACACAATCATCTAATTTGCTCCTGATTGATTGCTGGTGAAAGTTTCTACCCTAGGACAACATTTTAGGGCTTTTAAGGACATCTCTAAGGAATTAGTCATTAAGCATTAAGAGAGGAAGTAAGAAGTAGTCAAATCGAATTCTGACATTTACCAGAGTTTTGTAGTTAGAAGCATCTATATCTAAGATGTTGAAAGCAAAAACACAGATGTCTATATATTTTCACCCTCTGCCCCCCAAAAGGCACCCGAGGTGGGGCTGGCAGTGTGACGGGGCCACACTGCTGTGCCATATCTTTGCTCGTTTTTAAGACTTTTTATGGAATAAGTATATTAGCAACCAAGCGCTTTTATGGAATTAATTTAAAAACGTGTGTCAACTTCAGATGATACATCCTTTTTAAAAAATAACATAATTGATATAAAGTTTTTAAATCTTATATCAGATTTAATGTGACATCCCATTAGCTAAGCATCTGTAAAGGTTTTCAATGAGCTTGTTGTCTTGTTACACATAATCATAACCATCTGCGGGATGTTGTCAAGGTATATATGCCATTAGAGTGGTTTAAGAAAACAGTGGTGAAGCAAATTGTAGGCTCATAAAAAAAGGTCACTCAGGCCTCTTTGTTATGAAAAATGTGGTTCTAATCATTTCCTTAATGTTAATGCTTAAGGTTAAAATTATTTATGCGGAATATTTTAAGATATTGCCAACTTGATTGAAACTAGATGTGTGTATTTGGTTCCCTTAACAGTTTCATTATTCAAGAATTT
Organism: Crocidura indochinensis; assembly: GCA_004027635.1. Taxonomy (NCBI): domain Eukaryota; kingdom Metazoa; phylum Chordata; class Mammalia; order Eulipotyphla; family Soricidae; genus Crocidura; species Crocidura indochinensis. Next base: position 920 of record PVKC010025027.1, on the reverse strand, counting down.
GGGGGTTTAATGTCAATCAGGCAGTGCATATTTCTTTGGAACTGACTTAATTATTTGGATTTTAGTCTATTGTCTCAGTATTTAGAAACAAATGGATTGAAGCAGTTAATCTCTCAAATAAATCAACCTATTCCCTACCAGAATTATGATTTTTTTTTAGATTTTGATATTGCCTTTGAATATTTTAACAGGTATTTTAAGAAAAAGAGGACATAGATACATTGTTTACAATAACAGCTCTAATTCTGCAAACTTAGGTTGTATTTTTTTAGAATTCAATTTTTTCTTTGTTCAGAAATGTCCATCTATTTTAAAGGATGGACTAAAGAAAAAATTGCAAAAGAGGGGCCGGAGCGATAGCACAGCAGTAGGGCATTTGCCTTGCATGTAGCTGATCCAGGACAGACCTCTGTTTGATCCCTGGCGTCCCATATGGTCCCCCAAACCAGGAGCCATTTCTGAGCACAGAGCCAGGAGTAATCCCTGAGTGTCACAGGGTATGGCCCTAAAACAAAAACAAACAAAGTGCAAAAGAACAATTTCCAGATTAGGATCCAATTTCCCTTTTCTGCAGCTCAAGATCTGATTCTTCTCAGTGGTCATCTTGTCATACTGGTTTAATCTTTTTGTTTTGTAAACAGAAATTTTAGATATCGAGTGAAGGCTTCTTTTATTGGGATGCTAGTGTGGTTTTACAGACCTTATTTCTGCATGGCTTCTCTGAGCAGTTCTCTGGGGAGGACTTCCATGATACTTGACCCCAGAGACCGCTTTCCTGCTGGGGCCCCAAGATCTGATGCCAGGATAGCCTGGTCCCGGGCACTAGAAAGTGTCTTGGTGCCCACTACAGCAGCCACTGATGTTGGGGTGACATATGGCATCCAGCTCCAGCCTTGTCCGGGCGATCTCTCTGCTGACTC
>PVKC010025026.1:0-16665 GCA_004027635.1 Crocidura indochinensis | reverse complement strand
CTATATATATATATATATAGTCCACCTAGCATGCCTCTAAGCTACCATATCAACTATTGAATGCTCCTCAACTAATTATTCCTTCTAGATGAGTATTTTTTTCAGGGAACCCAACCTCAGGAAATAGGGAACAGCTAACTGTTACTATTATTTACCACACGACTTTATGTTTCTTTCCAGATACTATCTCCTCTTTAAGTACAAGTTCAGCAGAATAATTTTTCTCATGAGAATTCATGAGAATCTCTGATGATGAGTCCATTTATATTTGGGTTTGAACACAGCTTGAAAGTAAATGGGGGCCCTTAATGGGAAATCTGTACAGTCACCCGCCTCGGCCCCTCCCAGGGTAGCATTTGTTCAGAAACTAAATTGCTTTATCTAGCAGGGTCTTCCTGCTTTTTGCAGTGGAACAGTACAAAGGCCACATTGAGTGTAGCTGCTGGGGAAACCCTTTTTCCTTCTCTGGCCTGTAAATGCTGTTCTGTCTCTGTGAAAAGCCCTGACATCAGCTCTTGGAAAAATCCAAATCCTTGTGTTAGAACAGAGCTGAAATACTTGCCTGGGCAGAGACAAAATGGCTGGACTCTAGTTCAAAGTTTACTCGAGGGCTCTCTGTCATCTTATGCTTGAAAAAAGAGAAAAAAAGAGAAATCTATGCATGTCAAACACTAGAGAAATTAGGATAGAGAGAACTATTGAATGATTTCCCTCCCTCCCAAAACTAACTATTTTTCCTCCAATGTTATTATTTCTCTTTTAAGAAAATCTAAGTTTAGTTAGTGGGAATACTGTAACACTAAGTTATAGTAAACCAAGTTTGCACGGTTTGTCTCACCTTTGAGTTATTTTATCAGTATTAGATTTTTGGGATAAAATATACTGTTAGTATAAATATATGCCAAATGGCTTTTCTTTAGTGTTGAAATACATAGAATATGAAGGTTTATTAATTCATCAGTGAACTCCTTTAAAAAAAGTCATAGTGGTCCCTTCCCTGTCCAAGCCCCAACCCCCCAAAAATTAACACCACATAAATTAGGTCATGCTTTTAATGCATTCATTTGTTTTGGTTTTCAGTTTTCAAAAACTTTGGTTTTAAGGGTTCTTGTTTTGTTTTTGTTTTCTTCCTTCCTTCCTTCCTTCCTTCCTTCCTTCCTTCCTTCCTTCCTTCCTTCCTTCCTTCCTTCCTTCCTTCCTTCCTTCCTTCCTTCCTTTCTTCTTTCTTTCTTCCTTTTGGATTACATATGGCTATCATCGGAACTTCTGGCTTTGTTCTCAGGGATTACATGGTACGCAGTAGATTGAACCTAGGTTAGCCTTGTGCAAGGCAAATATTCCTTACCCATTGTACTCTCTCTAGCTCTCCATTGCACTTTGAGTAAAAACCTAAGCTCATTACCATGGCTTCCTTTCTCCCATCTCCCACAGATACTACTCTCTGCATCTTTTTTTCTCATCTTACTGTTTCTTTTCTGACCGTTCACTAGTCAAGCTTCCATAGACTTTGTATCTGTCAGATATGTGAAACAGTCCCATCTCTTGTGTGACCCTTGTCCCAAAAGTTCCGTTGGCCTGTCTAGCCCCATGTCTTCTCGTTGCTAGCTTCTTCCTTTCATTTAGATCTTCGTGCAACGGCCTCAGAGGGCTTTGAATGAACTGAATTCACTCATGTCAAAAACTCTTTATTTTTCTTATGGCACTTAACACTTTCAGTATTTTGGGTACAGTTATTTGTTTAGCTTTCTCTCTTCTTGAATGTAAGCTTCTTGAGAGCAGAAGACTTAGTTGTTTACTGATGTAATCAGCAGGGTCTAGAATAGTGCTCAGCCTGGATTGTTGTTTGTGTAATGTCATATATATTTGGCTGCCTGCAGCAGGAAACCTCCATCAAATGAACCAAGTCAGCAAGGGCAGTTTCTGGCTCAATAAAAAGAATTCTGGAGGTGTGGGTTCCAGGGTTCTCTTACTTAGGGACTTAGCTGTGCCAAAGGCCTGCTTCATTGCCTTTTGACATGCTGCATCTTAGTAGCTGTCACAGTCACTAGTTCGTTATGCATGTCCAGAGGGAGAGAAGGAAGTTTTGTGCTGATCCTGCTTGGAGAGAGAAAACACTTTTACAGATGCTTTCTTTCCGTGAACTCTGTCTTTTATTGTTTTTGTCCCTTTTGGAACCACTTGTCCAGGAATGGAATTGCGTTAGGACAAAAGGTCCATTACTGTGATTTCCAGTAGGATTAACTCCCCCTGAGTCAGCCAGCTGTGATCTGAGAAAAGTAGTAGATCATTGAATAAAGTTGGAATTTTCTCCAAAGGAAGGCTTTTTTTTTAATGCATTGGAAATCACTAATATTAATAATACTAAATTTTTGTTTTATTTTTGGGTATCATCCCAGTGATGCTCAGGAGATCCTGGGGTTCTTCTCAGTGTTCCTCAGCCAGCTGGGCTAATGTAAGAGACTGGGGATGTGGAGTTGCTCATACTTTATAGTTCTGGAGATTATCTGTGCCACCTCAGCAATGCTACACCCTGGGGGTACTTGGGGACCACATGGTGTCAGGGATCCAGGTGGGGTTGGCCACCTGCCAGGTAAAAGCCTTTGTCTCCTATACTCTTTCTGGCCCCTATAATTATAAAAGTATAATGAGAATTCCTTTAAATTGTTAGATTATCAGGTATATGTGTAGGACTGCTAGTTGATTAGAATACTACCATATAGAATACAGTCCTTCTGATAATTTATGGTCATGCAAGAAAGCTAGATATAGAATTAGAAAGATAGTATCATGTGTAATGCACTTTGATCCTTGGTCTCTGAGCACATCTAGGTGTGGCCCCCAACTACGGCTTCCCCCATAGGAAATGGTCTTAGTCATCCCAGTCAAAAGGGAGATTGTTATACTGGATCAAACAACAAAGACTAACTATGTGCTGCCTCCAAGAAACATACTTTAACATACATATAAAATTAAAAGAATGGGGGAAAGAAATGGCATACTAGTATTAATAGAAGATCTGAGTGATGCCTTAACACCAGATGTTAATCTCAGAATGAAAATACTAGAGCTAAAGAATTATTTAATAGTAAAGAATTACTTCAGTTAAAACCAAAAATATAACACTTCTAATTTTTGTGTGCCTAACAACTGAACTTCAAAACTCATGAAACAAATATGAATATGATTACAAGAAGAGATGGACAAATGCAGTGATTTCAGTATCTCTCAGTGATTGAAAATAGGCAGATTATGGGGCCCGGGAGATAGCATGGAGGTAAGGCGTTTGCCTTTCATGCAAAAGGTCATTGGTTCGAATCCCGGTGCCCCATATGGTCCCCCGTGCCTGCCAGGAGCAATTTCTGAGCATGGAGCCAGGAGTGACCCCTGAGTACTGCCAGGTGTGACCCAAAAACCAAAAAAAAAAAAAAAAAAAAAAAAAGAAAAGAAAATAGGCAGATTAGTAGAGATATAGAGGATGCTTAATGCTGGCCACTAACATGATCTGGCTGCATTTACTTATATATAAAACAAATTCCAATAAGTTAAAGTAATTCATCTTATTATTAATTATGTACTTTAACAAAGTGGAATTAAATTAGAAATGAAGGAAAAAAATTTCTGGAAAATCATCATATGTTTGAAAATTAACAGCAAAAAGTTAAATAACCTGAGGTCAAAGAAAAAAATTTAATGGGAGATGGAAAATTATTTTGTGCTGAATGAAAACAAAAACATCAAAATATGTGGAATGTTACTAAAATATTAAGATATTGTAATATTCTAAGGTCTTGCTGGGAAAGATAAAAATTCTAAAGTTAGTGACATTAATTTCTGCGTTGAGAAACTAGAAAAAGAGGATTAAGACCAAAGTAAGCAGAATAAAGGAAATAATAAAGATCAGATTAGAAGTCAAAGAAGCTGAAACAAAAGCCATTGAAAATAGGCAAATGCTGGTTCTCTTGAGAATATTAAAAATATATATAATTATAACACTAATTAGGCTGATCAGGAATAGAGAAAACAAATATGACCAGTTTCAAGAATGAGATAATATCATTACAGATACTACAGATAGTAAAATAAAATAATTAATGATGATTATAGCTATGTGCTATATGTAGTATAAAATAGGAGCATAATATACATGCTGTGATAATATATGGATATGTTTATAAATAGATCTATACACCTGTATGTACATACGTACAGTTAGATGTTAGTATTAAGCAAAGAGGGAAAGGAGTGAATCCTGTGATACTGGCATAAAACTAGACACCAGTATGAGAACTTGTTTAGCTCTCAAACATAGGAAGATGAAGAGAGTGATGTAGGAACCGTCGTGGGGGTGTGTTTGGCATTAGTGCACCTACATGCTCTAGCTTTGTTGAAAGGACCTAGAGAAGTAGGAACACACCAGTCAGTTAAGCTCCTATCACCCATATTTGGACTTCTAAATGTAGCTCCCTTGGAAGAGGCTCTTTGGGAATAGGCATGGGAATGTGGCTACGAGGTAGCTACATTGTTCAAATAAATGAGACCTTGCATTTGATCCCCGCTCTCCAGGAATGAAATATTTTGTGTCCTTGGAAAAGTGATTGGTTCTAGAGCTGGGTTCAGAAAAATGCAAGATGTGCACTTGTAGTGGCAGAAACGAGGAAGTGCTTCAAACAACCTCAAAGAGTGGGGGAGGGGGCAGATCTGGAGGAAACGTGTCAACTCAAAAGTACTATAAGCAAGAAAATAAGTATTGTAGTATTGACTTAGAACTCAAAGTATAAAATAAGTACACACGAGTTCATATTGATAAAAGTGATTGCATAAATAAATGAAGCAGTAGGCACAATTTTATTTATTTATTTATTTATTTATTTATTTATTTATTTATATTTTGTGGGTATGTGGGTGTATGCATTTGGGCCACAATAGGCAGTACTCAGGAATTACTCCTGCCTGGAAGACTGATGTCAGGCATGGAACCTGGTTTGACCATGTGTAAGGCAAATGTCCTGCCTATTGTACTATTTTTCTGGCCCTTAAACCTTTTTTTTTTTTTTTTTGTAATGGAAGAATATCAATGAGTATGTGTCAAGTCTTTCTCTTCTAAAAGATGGCGTTTACTTGCCTTCTCATCCCCTAGAATGGATTTAGTGACTTTTAAAAGAACAGACTACAGGAAGGGGGGGGAGTAGCTTCACAGGTCTCGAAAACACCATCTTAACACTAAGTGACTGTGGTTAGTATTGGCTAGTGATAAATCATGCCACCACAGCTCCCTGATACATGATAAGAGGTTACTTTCCTTCTGTGGCATTCCAGAAATAGACCCATACATATCTGGAGAGCTTATTTTCAACAAAAATGCAGCGTAGAACTAGGGACATAACTCAATAAGCAGAGGAGTGGCCTCTGAGCACTGCTCTTTGAGTGAGTACAGAACTGGGAGACCTGCAGGCTGGGGTGTGGACCCTGTTAAGAAATTCAGCACAGAAAGGTTATTGCTTTCAACAAGTGGTTGAAGTGCATGCATCATGCATACATACACACACACCCCTGCAAAAAAAAAAAAAAAAAGCCTTCCTTGTACTGTTTGCATAAATCATGATTTTAAAGTAAAGTTGAAGTCAGGAAATTTATAGAAGAAAATAGAGTAGAAAATCTCTGTAATTTTGATCCAGGCAAGTGTTTCCTGACTAACACATCAAAATCATGTGCAAAGGGATCATTTCCAAATATAGCCACAAGACTTGGGGTTAGGGTGTCAGAGAAATGCTATTCAACCCCTAAGAAATGGTATGGTCCTCATTTTGGAGGATGATTTCATGTTTAATGTAAGGGACTAGAGACCCTCTGTTTGCATTTAGTGTGGTTTGCATATTGTTTAAACCTTGCATTTTCTACATCTATGTTTGCTTTAAAAAATACATAGTCATGCTGTTAGAATTGATGAAATGCAAACTCATATGAAAGTATTATGGATTTTTTTTTACTTTCATTCTATTTGGGGACAGTACATCTTTGGCTATTATTTATTATGTAGATTTTAAGTTTTTAAAAATTAAACACAAATTTAAATAGTTTGAATTCAGGATAGTTGCACTGCTGATCTTGGAGGGGACTTGCCTTTGCTGAGGGTAGAACTCAGGGTTTCACACATGAAAAGCACGTGAGCTATACGCCTCCATTCCTGCCTCAGTTTGGATTTGATATTTTGTCTGTTTTGGCCACATCCACTTGGCTTAGTGCTGGTGCCTGATTGGCTGTATGTATGTGAGACATGAGCCTTCCCTCCTATACTCTCACTAGCTTTTCATTTTTGTTTCTAACAAATAGAATCTCAAGAGCAAGAGTAATAGTACAGTGAGTATACTGCATATCCCAGGTTCCATCCCTAGCACTTACTCTCCTTCCCTTAGCATCACTGAGTGGCCCAGGCAAAACCAACAACAGGAATCTCACCTATTTTGTGCCACATTTTGCATTTGGGCACCAAAACAATATTGCTGCAGCCTCTTGACTTCTCAGAGCTGCCCCCCAAATAGCTCTTCGGCTTCTTACTGTTGTGTTCTTTCCTAAGGCTTAGGCATAAATCTATAAACTTGAATAGGGGAACTGCCTTTCTCTCTGCTTTTCTGTTTCTGCACAGAATCTTAACTTCTAGCCTGCATACCATGTGAATCCATTATAAATTCACCCTAAGGAGGAAATTGAGAGAGAACATAACTTGAGTTACTAGGATATTTGATTACAATATTGTTTGTTATGTTGAAAAACTGGATTTAGCCTAAATATTTACAAAAAGGGATTGGTTAAGTTTGTGAAATACTCATTTACAAAGCTTCAAGAATTAGAACACTTGTTATATCTGACTTGATCTGAAAGTTCAATATCTGAATTGAATAGAAACCAAGCATCTTTGGACACATGGGAAACTAGAGTTACATCTGTCATTTTTGCTCTGATGACTCTTTCCAACCTCCAGGATTTTTGCAGCACAGTACAAAAAAGTGCTGCGATAAAATATTTAATGATATTAGCTTATGTTGATATCTAACTTTAAAAGGAAAGTTACCAAATAACATGTCCGGAATTACTAATTTGTGTGTGAAGCAAGATAGTCTTATTGAAGAAAACTTGTTTAGAAAGATGTGAGAGGAATGGAGAGAATGTGTTGAAGAGAAAACATGGGCTTGAAGAGCAAGCCTGATGTTATTAATTTTACATTCTGCTTCTATATTGTGTACAACTATAGAACTCTGTATCCTGAGATGCGAGACGACGAGGAGAGTATGAAAATGCTAACTATGGAGATGCAGAAAATTTTTATTTATTTATTTTTATTTTTTTGTTTTTTGGGTCACACCTGGCGCTGCTCAGGGGTTACTCCTGGCTGTCTGCTCAGAAATAGCTCCTGGCAGGCATGGGGAACCACATGGGATGCCGGGATTCGAACCACCGTCCTTCTGCATGCAAGGCAAATGTCTTGCCTCCATGCTATCTCTCCGGCCCCTACTTTTAAATACTTTTTATTTGTGTTACACCTCATTAAAATAGAGAAACATAGCTTTATGGAAACTACACTTATATTTATAATTTGTTTGTTTTTGTTTTGGGCCACATCCAGTGACACTCAAGGGTTACATTTAGCTCCACACTCAAGAATTACTCATGGTAGTACTCTGGGGGACCAGATGGGATGCTGGGGTTTCAATCTTGGTCGGTCACATGCAGGACAAGCATCCTACCCACTGTATTATTGCTTCTGCCCCTACAATGCATTTTTTAAACTGCATTAAAATAGAGATTTATTTAGAAATTACTGACATCAATTGTATGTGTTAAGTACATGAAGGGAAGTTTCAGTTTCAGCATCTAAGAAATAGAGTTGAATATTAATGAATTACAAATGAACTGAATTTTGCAAATCAGTGATTTAGAATTCTGGGGTAATGGGAGAGGAATTGAATTCATCAAAGCACTCATTCTTCTCATGTTTCAAAGTTTATGGTATGGTGAATCATTGTTACCAAGAAGAGTCTGGGTCCAATAGGAGAAATGATATATTCACTACTAAGTTTCTCATTTCTCCCTTCACAAAATTGTAGAGTGGGGAACATGGGCAACACTCTAATGACTGTACTATATATTCTGGGCCCTGCAGAGCCTCTCCCCCCCCCCCCCCCCGAGAGTTTGAAAATCTTAGGTGTTCAGATTTGGCAACCAAAAGTGGTTTCATGACAAAACCGTAAGAGAATAGCAAAGAGGAAGTGAGGAATTATTTCCATTTGATGCAGGAATCAGAGCAGACAGAGAGAAATGTCTTCATTTTAGAAGTTTCAGGGCCAGAGAGGTAGCTGGAGTAATGTTTTGCATACAGGTTTCCTAGGTTGGATGCCTAGCGCTACCAAGGGTTCCCAAGGCCAGGAATTGCCCCTGTGCGTTGCTGGTTTTGGCTCCCCTGATAATCTGAAATGAAAGCAAAAGTTCTAACAAATATCACTCAATTTACAGGTGATTTCACAAAAATTTGAACACTTCATGTACCTATGTAAAATCTCAGTGAGAAACTTGGCCATTCCTGACTGAACATTTAATTCTTTTAGAAATCCTGAAAAAGGGAATTATGAAACAAGCTATTTGTCAAGTGAAAATAATGCATTACTTCTATTTTATAATATATCATGAGATCATTCTACATAGTTCAATTCACTGGCTATATTTCTTTAAGATAGGATTATCTATCTGTTTGATAAGCCTGGGTTTGCCCATCTGGATAACATTGATTGGAATGAGGATACATTTTATGGTTTTACTTTGGGACCATGATCATAGATAGCTTATTCCTAGCTCTGCACTCAGGAAATCACTCCTGTTGGTGCCTGGGGGACTCTATGGGATGCCGGAGATTAAACCTGGGTTACCTGCGTGCAAGGCAAGCTGTGCTAGCTCTCTAGCCCTGGAATGGAGATACTTAGGTTTGAAGGTCTCATGCATTTTCTGGCAGTTTACTGCTGTTTTGAAGTGATTAGTTTGAAGTCTATAAAGATCCTGTGTAAGTTTATAGTGATAGTAAGGGTCTACAGGAAAGTTACTTTAAAACCTTATAATAAATAGCCACACAAATAATAATGAGCACTGCCAGGTGTGACCCAAAAACCAAAACTAAAAATAATAATAATAATAATAATAATAATAATAATAATAATGATAATGTTCCAGATTGCGAATAAGACAATAACAGCCTTTAATAAACTGTACCTTGTATTGTGAATGACTTTTTCCAATTCAGAAACAACCAATATCCAGTGAATAAAGCTCTAAGGTAATTTTGAGCAAACTGTTTTTTGGTTGTTTTTTTTTTCTTTCTTTTTTTTTTTTTTCTGGTTTTTGGTTTTTGGGTCACACCCTGCAGTGCTCAGGGGTTACTCCTGGCTCTACGCTCAGAAATCTCTCCTGGCAGGCTCAGGGGACCATATGGAATGCTGGGATTCAAACCACTGACCTGCATGAAAGGCAAACACCATGCTATCTCTCCAGCCCCATTGAGCGAACTGTTAGAGCTATCCAAGTGTCTCCAGTACACAGCTAATTGGAGGCTTTACATTGCGTTCTATTAAATCACTTTTTTCTTTTTCACCAGAGCTGGGCTCCCTGGTTCTTGTATTGCAAGATTTGAGAGGTTTAAAACCAGTGTGTGATAAAACTTTAGCCCTTTTATGATTTAAATAATGTTTCGTTTCCATCCTACAAACAATCGCACTTTGAATCTCTTTGCTAATGAAAAGGTACGATGGTAGCTATTGTTCAGAATCTGTATTTGTGGGCTTGGCCAGTTTATAACTTTTAGATCTCCCAGTGACTAAGCTAGGCTAGTTATAAATTAGTCTATTAGGTGGTAAAATGATTTATGGCTGGTGCTTTCTCTTTGGAGGGAGGATAGTGATATAGAGCTTAGTACCCTTGCTTCTACAAATATTATCTGTCCAGGAATATCAAGATTGTAATAACAGTTCAAATGCAGTCAGCACTTTGTCCTAAAGAAATGATATACTACTAGAATACCTACTCATATTTTTTCCAATTTTCAGTGGTATGTACCAGGCTATGGTTATTTAGTAGAATAGATAAATGAAAATCTTGATGGATGTTCAGAACACAAAAGACCTTAATCATTGTTCATATTTGAAGGGAGATGAAGAAATAGACATTTTGCTAATAAGCGATAGATATGGTCAACAGTTCATTGAGTTAAAAAAAATCACTGACCTCACTTGCCAGAAAATTTTAGAGTTTTGGTTCTAATCTGATCTCCTATTGCATCTGAGAAGTTTGTTAACTTTTGAGTACTGATGTTGACTTTATGAAATATGACTTGGTCATTCGAAACTGATTCATCACTGATTCTGTCAGTTTAGCAGAGCTGAAAGTTTATTTGAATGTTGTTTTTAGGTTGAAAATTTTCCTTAACCCTATTAATCAATGTCACTTAAAGTTCTGATTTTACTTTTGTTCTTTCCAATAGTTAATGATAGTTAAAAGGTTAATATGTCCTAATCTTAAGTGTTTCTTAATCTTGGACTGTCGCCCCCTCCAACCTATTAGCTTCCTATGGTTCCCTTGGCCTCTGGTCCTACCAGTTAGGCCCCATGTCTCATGCCATGTATCCCATTTGCATGATTCACCTATAGCCCCCTTGAAATATACTGGGACTCACAGAGGACCATATGGGATCTCAGTTGAGAAATGCAGCACTAGAGTATACTTCTCTTTTTAAAGTTTAATTTTCAGGAGCACACAAGGCATACACTTTACCCCTGTACTATCTCTCTAACCCCCAAATATCTTTTAAATTGTAATGCCAGAACATGAACTGAGTTATAACTTTTCTCAAGAGTCCTTGCTCATCAAGGTCTTTGGATCAACAGTTATTTTCATCAATTGTAAAAATATTGAATAGTATGTATTTTGCGTGGCTTTTTGCCATAATCTTGTGAAGGTTGAGCCATAGGATTATTTCTTATAGAGGTTTGTCTAGTAGTTATCCTCACTGAAGTGAATGGCAATAAAATAGTTGTCTGTCTGATCAATTCCAGGGAACATGGGTTTTCCCCTCTACATCTTAACATTGCTAAACTCAGGATGTATCTTACAATGGACATTTTTGAATCCTAAATTTAGCAGCTCAAACATTGTTTGACAACTAATGAAAGCTGACCCTTATCCAAGGTATGAAAAGTTTCCTGAACTTCCTCCTCTTCATTTCAGTTGTCCCTTATTAAGAAAACTGCAGGTTCCTAAATTCCCCACCTGAACTAAACCCAAAGAAACTTGCAGGAGAAGTGGAGTTTCAAGGCATAAACACGGATATCCTAGTTCTTATTTCAGAACACTTTATCTTGGAGTAGAGTCAGAAGGCCAACTCTTGTCTCATTGTAATTAATGAAAAGCCAGTATGATTTCTGGAAGGCTCTTTATTAAATGGTGGATATGTGGCTTGGACTGTTCTCTCCAGTTTTTTTTTTCTTTCACCCAGAAGAAATTCTGTTTAGTCATCTTCTTTTGATTTTGGACTATACCCAGTGGTGCTAGAGTACAACTCCTGGCTCAGTGCTTGGGGCAGTGCTCAGGGGACAAGGGATTGAACCTGGGTTGTTTTGTTTTGTTTTTTTCATGCAAAGCAGGTGCTCCTTTGAACTATTCCCCCAGATCCTGATTGATATTCTTAAAGGGTTATCCCAGTTATTTAATCACATAATGTGTATGTGTATATGTATAAGCATACACACAAACACAGAGTTTAAACCAGGTTGGAAAATGGCTTTACTTTGATATGTATTAGTTCTTAATTATGGGTTATTGTAATTATCAAATCTCTACACTAGTAACATATGAGGAATATGAAGACCCAAAATTTGGTGAGGCTTCTAAATGCTCCTACCTAGGGCTCTAACTAATATTAGAGCTTAGAACTGATTAGAAAAAGGCACCCTCTGTCAAGTGTGCAAATGTCACATTGAGGGTCGATGTCACATTAAGGTCTGGTATACAAACTTGCTTAGTAATTAGCTCTGGCAGTTAAAAGGGAGGGAATTTTGACCCTTCATCCCAATGACCCAAATGCCTGATAATCCTTTCTTTTTGTTTTTTTTTTTTGTTTTGGTTTTTGGGTCACACCCGGCAGTGCTCAGGGGTTACTCCTGGCTCCATGCTCAGAAAAAAAAGAAATTGCTCCTGGCAGGCATGGGGGACCATATGGGGCACCGGGATTCGAACCGATGACCTTTTGCATGAAAGGCAAACGCCTTACCTCCATGCTATCTCTCGGACCCTGTGATAATCCTTTCTTTTATCACAGTTCCTCTTACCTGCAATTTGATTTTGGCTAACGTCAAGAAAAAATGTGTGTACACATATAGAGACGGACAATGTTCATTGTTGGTGAAATGACCAAATTGCCAATATGCTATTTAGCAGCCCAGCAGAGTTTGAATAGGCCTATAAAATGTATCAGCTTTCAAACAGTTTTTCTCCAACCAGATGAAGTTGTTTCAATTTTTGATTTACATATTGGACAGGAACTTGTGGAGACAGGTGTGTATACACCTGGATGCTTCCTCCTCCTGAATACCATCTCATCTGTTGTGCGGAATATGGTGCCATCTTTAGACCGGCCTTTCTGCTGCTTTTGGTCATGTTGATGATCTTCTCTTTCTTGCTCACAACACTTTGGTTTTCTCAGACTTATCTGAAAAACTCCTTCCTGGGCATCCTGCCCTTTCTCAGTTTGGCTATTAGAGGCTGGTTCTCCTTCCAGAATTTGACTTTTGGTGCTTTCTCTTTTTTACCTGCCACTGTGAATTCCAGAGATACAGAATATTTTGATGGCTTCTTTCCACTTCCCTGTCCACCAGGTTGTTGTTGTTTTCATGGTTTTTTTTTTTTTTTTTTTTGGGTTTTTGGTTTTTGGGCCACACCCGGTGACACTCAGGGGTTACTCCTGGCTATGCGCTCAGAAGTCGCTCCTGGCTTGGGGGACCATATGGGACACCGGGGGATCGAACCTCGGTCCGTCCAAGGCTAGCGCAGGCAAGGCAGGCACCTTACTTCTAGCGCCACCGCCCGGCCCCTGTTTTCATGTTTTGATGGCTGTGCTGAGGGGAGCTCTAGCTTCTTGTTTCTATCTAACAGCTCTTTCTCGCTGGGAATTTTTATTTGTTTGTTTGGTTGGTTCTTGGAACACCTAGTGATACTCAGGTCTTTCCTGGTGATGCTCAGGGGACCATATGGGATGCCAGGGATTGAATCTGGGTTGACCAAGTGCAAAGCAAACACATCTCTTCTGTAAGATTGCTCCAGCCCCTCATTGGGAATTTTAATAAACTCTGAGATGCTCCTAATGATCCTTTGAGCCGAGTTGAGGAAACAAATGAAATAGCCTTGACATTGATATGTGCACATGTGGCGTGTGCGCACAGTGTGTGTATGTGTGACTACACAAACTTTTCGTAATTTCACCACTGACTTCCAGGCAAATGACTTAAGAAAAGCTATTCTGGTTTTGAACATTTTCTGAGAAAAATGTCTATTTGCCCTTTATGAATGTGGTAAGTAGGTTACTGGAGTGTCCTCCTGGACCGGCATCTTCTCTTTCCATTTGTGTTCTTTTCTTTCCCCACTTTTTCTGAAGAAAATAGCTCAGGAAACTGTGTACAATCAGCAGCCCAGGCACTTCCGGGATTCTTTCCCAGAATCTTCCTGGCTGTTGCAGGCCCTGACGCATGCTGCATTGTTTTAGAGCGGGAGTTTTTATAGGGGACGCCAGTGGTAAAGGTTACCAACTGTAGGAAATTTGTTGAGATTTCTCCTCTGCCAGGCTTTGCTATTCATTTGTAAATTAAAACATCTCACTCCCATTCCCCATCCCCCAAGTGAGGAAGGACTACTTGGGATCCTTCATTTCTGAGGACTTGGCCCTCGTTTGTAATTAGTATATTCTCAGAGCCTTACCCTTTTATCTCAGAACCATCCTTTCTTATTACTCCTGTGTTGTGGTGAGTCAGCATGTAATCATGTCTTAGGGAAATCTTCAGGTTCTGTTGGAGTCTTCTGTTAGAGGTTCTTTGAAATCAAACGACCTTCCATGCCAATTAAAATAGGAACTGGGGCTGGAGCGATAACACAGTGAATATTTGCACATTGCTGACCCAGCTTTGATCCCTGGCATTTCATAGGGTCCCCCAATCCTAGAGTAATTTTTGAATGCAGATCCAGGAGTAACCCTCAAGCACCACTGGGTGTGACCCAAACCCCTCCCTCCAATAAAAGTCAGGAACTGCTTGTTTCCTACTGCCTTTGCTAGTACTCTTTTGACTTAAAAACAAAACAAACAAAACACTGGTATTCTTAATAACCACTGTTATTATTTAGACTGTATAAACTTTACATCAATGTCACATGTTGAAATATTCTGTTAGATGAGGGGCTAGGGCCTCAGTGGTCAGTGCATGCCTTACATGTATGAGATCCTGAGTGAGAATACTAACCACAGAGAACAAATGAAAAGAGGAATAAGAAGAAATTTAGTCTTAGATCACTGTTTATGTATAACATAGCACTGTTATATTTTAATACATGCAGTTCCTTGTATTATTTTTTAAAGGCAACCAAGGGAAAATGTTATAGTTCTTTTAGTTTGCAGAACTTAAAGATAACTGATGTTTATTATCCAGTGGTAGTGTATTCATTCTAAAAAACCAAACATAAATAATTGAAGGCTAGGTTGTAATAATGATCAAAGTGTGGGCACATCAATAGAGTGGGCCCAGTTATTTTGAGGGTAGGAAGAAATGATGTGCAGGGAGGAATTTTAATGGCTAGAACGTTTTTTTGCCTTTTTTTTTTTTAAAAGAAAGTATGCAGAATGAAGGTATCTTCATAGTTTCATGTCTCTAGGTACAGGTGGCCTTTGGGGTTTTTGTCATACTCCTCAGTGCTCACTCTTAGAGATGCTCAGGAGACTCTATGTCGTTCCAGGGTTCTTACGGTGCTAAAGGCTTGAAAGGAAAGTGTCTTATCTATGTACTAGCTCTTTGGTCTTGCTTCATAGTTTTATTTTTTCCTTTTTTTTGGGGGGGGGGCACACCCGGCTGTGCTCAGAAGTCACTCCTGGCTATCTGCTCAGAAATAGCTCTTGGCAGGCATGGGGGACCATATGGGATGCTGAGATTCGAACCAACCACCTTACGTCTTGAATCAGCTGCTTGCAAGGCAAACACTGCTGTGCTATCTCTCCAGCCCCAATAGTTTGTAAGGACTGAAAGATAATACATGTGAAGAGTTAAGCAGTATTACATAGCATCTAGTAAACCTCAATAAATTTGTTTCTATTATTTGGATTTTTACAAAAGACCATGCTCAAGACAACCATGCTCGAGACATGGCAAATGCACTTTCTGTTTAGGATTTAAGAAAATAGGGACTTGGGGCTGGAGCGGTGGCACAGTGGTCAGGTGTTTGCCTTACATGCAGCTGACCTAGGACAGACCGCTCCCATGGTGTCCCAGATGGTCCCCCGAGCCAGGAGCAATTTCTGAGCACATAGCCAGAAGTAACCTTTGAGTGTCACTAGGTGTGGTCCAAAAACCAAAAAAAAAGTATTTTTTTATGTCACCTACTTGTTGATTTTTGCTTTGGGAATGGTAGCATAGATTTTAATATCTTATGTTTTAGTAAAATGAAAGAATTTAGTCTTACAAGTGAAATAATTTCTTTTTGTTTATTTGTTTCAGGTTTCCCCTCAAAAAACCTATAAGGTAAGTTTTTTTTATCGCATTTTATATATTTAGGTGAATTCTTAATTAGAAGCATTTCTCTGAAATGCTTATGACAATAGTTTATTTTTTTGCTTTTGAAAACAGAATTAAATAAATTAAAATTTTCAAAGTGTTTTGCAGTTTTAAAATGTAAACAGGTGTTGCATAATTTTTCTGGAAGGTAGAATTATTTTGATAACATTTTCATTGTTTATGATATTAGCTTTTAACATTTTTCTCAAAACTAGTGCTTATGAGCATTCCTTTTGATGATACTTAATTTTAAGTAATTGTTTTCAGTTATGAATTGCTTGAGGAATATAAATGGATTGCTAGTTTTTAATGTGTTTATCAAAATTAACTAATGTTAGTAAATATAACTACTGTTAAATAACATTGACAAGTTGGATCACTAAACTAAAAATTCCAAAATAATTCAGATAAGCTAATGCCCAGTCTATATCTCAATACTTATTAATTTTTCAGGATTTAATACCTCGTTATCAGTATTTGTTCTTTGAGACCTCATTTCTTTGATAAGTACGATTTTAAATATATTTAAAAATGCATTTAAAATAGTATTTATAATATATCATGTTAGTCCTTATAGTACTTTTATCATTTTCAATGACTGCCTTGCCCAGGTCACTAGAATTAATGTTGGTGTTTTGATTAATTATATTGTATTTGTTAGCATTATGGTCCTACCATCTGACTTTGGAGAAAAGTCTTATGTCATCTGGTACTGGTATGCTCTTGATGATAGCATAGGGTGCTTGACAAAGAATTTATTCTTGACTGTTCTCCTATCTGCTGTATTTATTACAGTGATTCTCTTTTCTTTTCTTTTTTTTTT
>PVKC010025025.1:0-16612 GCA_004027635.1 Crocidura indochinensis | reverse complement strand
GGCCCGAGAGAGCTCTTTTTACATGCCCTAAACTTTTTTATACATATAGTTTGACCAGTTCATAATGTTAGCTATATTTGTTAATATGCAATAAACAGAGAATGAACCTCACATTTCACATAGCAACCCTGTCAAAGCAAAATAAATCACCAACTTGAAGGTTATTGTACAATGTATGACTGTAACTGTAAGTTTAATCATGAACTTTATCTGTGAAAAAAACTTACTAATACCCTTATAACCACTGTGTTTGAATAAAAATAAACAAATATACTTAAAAAAAACACCAACTTCCTCATTTAAACTAAAGGCATGTTTAAAAATTCATAGTATACAATTATTTAATAAGATATATTAAGTTTGTTTATAGATTTCACTAAATGTCATAAGAAAAATCTAAGCCCAAAATGAAACAAAAATTATTAGCTCTGGAGAAAGGGAGAAACCTATTCAAAAATATTCTGATGTTGCCTTAAAAGTGATGCAATCTAGCCTTAAACAAGAAGAATAAAACATATCAAACATATTTGATTAATTCATTAGCATATTATAAATT
The DNA here is from genome assembly GCA_004027635.1 of Crocidura indochinensis. Lineage (NCBI taxonomy): Eukaryota > Metazoa > Chordata > Mammalia > Eulipotyphla > Soricidae > Crocidura > Crocidura indochinensis. The sequence continues at coordinate 16,056 of PVKC010025025.1, read as the reverse complement.
ACAAAGGTTTTTCAGATTGACATTTTGATAAAGCTAACACAAAAATAACCACCCCTGGTTCCAAAGATATTAAACATCTTTTTAATCTCTTTCATAAGACACTTGAACATAAGATGGCAAAAAATAGTTCCATGAATTAATTAACTCTTATATAACATCTGCAAAAATATATCTTTCCGATCTTGCCTATTCCTTATTTTAGAATGACAATTATTCTCTATTAAAATTAGTTTTTTGCATTCATGATTTATTTAGATATCCAGCTATTTTTCTTAATAAATATTAAAGGTAAAAGTGAGTTATTTTTTAATATTTTCATTCTATTTTTCTTTCTTAACTCAAAATTTCTTACTTGAAGTAAAACAGAGTACTAGAAATTGATGGTAACCCCTTTCCCCAGAATTCAAAGGATTTATTTAATTTCTTGGAATGGCAATAACCTAAATATCAAATTTAAAATCAGAGATTTTGAAAAAGACCCATGTCAATGGCCATTTCACTGTGCTTGCCAACCTTTTTTAAGAGCTCAAAGTTTCTATAGGATTACATTTTACCTTGTTTCCAAAATTGCAATGCTATAAGACATTATATTCTCCCCCAATGTGTTGTTAGCAAATACAAAGTCAAATTTGAATAATTTTGGGGGCCACACCAGTTTGATGCTGAGGGGTTACTCCTGTATAAGTGCTTAGAAATTGCCCCTGGTTTGGCGGACCATATGGGATACCAGGGGATCTAACCGCGATCCTTCCTTGGCTAGCGCTTGCAAGGCAGACACCTTACCTCTAGCGCCACCTCACCGGCCCCAAATTTGAATAATTTTGAGTAGGTTGTTGCTTATATTCTAAAAGAATGCTTTTCCTAAATTCAATAAAAAAGAAAGTAGAATGCTCTGTCAAATTATGTTTTTAAACTTCTCTCCCCTAACTGTGAGTTACTAATATACTGCTTATGTTGAAGAAGTGGAAATTATGATTATGCAATTTCAATTCCCACATTTGCATCTCAGGTGTCAGAATATTATTCTTCCAAAACATTCACTTTTAAATCTATTGATGACATAGTTCTGATTCTGCCTACGTCAATACCTAAGATAGAAACAATAGGGGCACATGAGATATAGATATATGCATATTATATAAAATTTATATAATGTTCATATGTATTGCATGTACATATGTATTACAAGTCATAGTGAGTCTGCCTTGCAAGAATTGACCTAGGACAGCCAGCAGTTCAATGCCGTGGAGTCCCATATGGTCATCCACGCCTGGAGAGATTTCTGAGCACACAGCCAGGAGTAACCCCTGATCTTCACATGGTGTGACCCAACCCCTCCAAAAAAAAAAACCCAGAAATTTTAACTGTTATAAAATTATTAAATGATGCAAGGTTCTAAATATAAGTACTATGTTAGTAATAAAAGAAGTTAATGGTTTTCAGGTAAAAGACTAGGATTGTACTTTTCACCATCGAGTCATCTGTAGCAATAGATTCTTATATGGGCAATTCAGAGACATATGTAACTTGTCAACATCAGAAAATCAGCATTATTTATTTACAAAAACTTACATGCAAACAAGATGCCAGATCCTACATAAAAAAAGATATTGGATTCCAAATGAATGTCAAAATTGGCTGAGCTGAAATGTAAGTAAAGAAACATCTGACATAAGATTTTGAAAATAAGATAAAAATAAAAAGGACTCTAAGCACTTAAACCATTATGCAAAAACTTCCAAGACTGAAAATGTAACACAGTCTAACCTGCTGATTTTATAAATGTGTATATTTAGTTGCGTTGAAAAATAACTGTCCATCTGTAAATGTCATTGTAAAAAAACAATGACACTTATAAAAAATGGACACAGATAGTCATTCCCTTCAACTATTAAGCTAAACTGGTCCAACTGAATTTCAAAACAAAATAGCTCCTAGGCTAGAATCTTGATGCCATCTTTAGCCTGAAGCAAATTTTTATACTGACAGTGTTTGCTCCAGAAAGTAGTGTTTTAATGGAAACACTGTCAGACCTTTGTCTCTGGAAGAGTTACTGCAGAGTCCATAAAGACACAAGCTAAACTTCCAAACACAGGGACCTTTCTTACCTAATAATTGTCTTTTCAGAGGCCAGATCTCATCCCACTGTCTCTAAGGAATTGTCTTATGAACTCAGTAAGCACTAAGGTTTCACGATGCCCTAAGGTTCAGTTGGAAAGAATAGCAGACTAGATAGCACTATTTGGTTCTTATATTTTCTTCCTTTAATACTAGTTATAACTTGAACTTTACAGACAAAGGCTGCAGATTTCCATTCAATTATCTTTTATAGGATTGAAACATTGTCTCGGAACTGTAGACTTAAATAAACAAAAATCATGATGACATTAATTCTCAAGTAAAACGTACTGAAACAAAGATAAGCAAAAACATATTTTTAGCATTTTGTTTTACAACTAAAGTATCGTTCACATTATCAAGATGAGGGTTTGTGGGAGGAGTTATTAGTTTTTATTTGTAGGGGGAGGGGGTGGGAAGGGTATTTGTGGTGCCATTCCAAGTTGGGTTTAAGGCTTACTTCTGGCTCTTGTGTTTATGGGACCACAAGTGATGCTGAGAATAGAAGAATCTGAGTTGAATGCATGCAAGACAAGCACCTTATCTCTCATCTTTGGTCCTCCAATGAAGTAGTAAGACAAAAAAATATTTTTTTTGATTTTTGGGTCACACCTGGCAGCAATCAGGGGTTCCTCCTGGCTCTATGCTCAGAAATCGCCCCTGAGAGGCTCAAGGGGGTGGGGGGAACTATATGGGATGCTGGGATTCGAACTACCGTCCTCCTGCATGCAAGGCAAACACACCCTACTGCTGTGTGATCTCTCCGATCCCATAAGACAGAATATTTTTTCTTTTTTTTTCTTTCTGCCATTGCTGAACACTACTAGGTGTGGCACACAAAACAAAAGGGGAGGGAAAGAGAAAAGGAGAGAGACAAAGAAACAGAGACTGGTGAGGAAAGAAGGGAAGAAGGGAACGGAGGCAGTAGAGAGGAGAAGAGAAGAGAAGAGGAAAATGGAAGGCTGGAGAGAAGAGGAGAAAGGAAGAGAGGACATGAAAGAAGGAAGGTGAAAAAATAAGGGAGAAGTGGAAAGATGGAAGAAAGGGGAGAAGGGAGAGGAGAGGAGAACACTAAACTCAAGATAGAATGTTTTTAAGACAGAACTTTTAAGAGAGATTGATATGTATGGAAATTGAAGTTTGTGATCAGTAAATATTCTTTCTTGACAATATACCTCTACCTTAAATTTAGGGTCATAAGTAAAGAAAATATTTATCAAGTGAACAAATTTAATTAACAGTTTGAGTTAGGCAGCTATCAAGTAAATAACACAGATTTTTCTTGATCTTACTACTCTGTACCTATATATATGTATATGCAGCATACATATATGTATAAAAATATATATTGTATACATATATATTGTATATACACACACACACATATATATATATAAATGCAGAATAAATTAGAAAATATCACTTCAGGGACTGGAGAGATATTACAGCAGGTAATGCATTTATTTGCCGACTATGCAAGCTTCCTATGCTCTATCCCTAGTATCCATTAGGGTCCCCCAAGCACTACCAGGAGTAATTCCAAGAGAAGAACCAGGAGTAATCCTAGAGCATCATTCACCCAGAAAACATACAAACAAATTTTAAAAATTCACTTCAATAGTCAATGAGTATCTTTACAGTCTCATCTTGTGTTTGAAAAATGAAACAGCCAGGCAGACATGTAGGTCATCCCGGTGGCAAAGATTTCTTGAAAAAATTTCAGAAAGAATTTGGAGGAGTTACTTCATCGTTGATAAAAGCTAGTAAGTATTAGACCCCTAACCAAGAGAATTCTCAGCAAAAAAAAAAAATGGCCAGAAAAGGAATATCAAAGAAGACCTTGAACTACCGCCAACCCTTTTCCCTGGTAACCACTTTTGTAGCCACCCTAGCAACAAGACTCTTGCCTAGGTAGAAAGCCTCAAGTGTGGCAGGTTGGATAAACTATAAAAGTCAACTTGGGGGTTCAGCACGATAGCTCAGTGGTAGGGCGTTTGCCTTGCACACGGATGGACCTCGGTTTGATCCCCAGTGTCCCATATGGTCTCCCAAGTCAGGAGTGATTTCTGAGTGCATATAGCTAGGAGTAAACACTGAGTGTCACCAGTGTGGCCCAAAAACAAAAAGTCAACTTGGGGGACCAGAGTGATAGCACAGAAGCAGCACTGTGTTTGCCTTGCATGCGGTCAACCTAGACAGACCTGGGTTTGATTCCCGGCATCCCAGGTGATCCCTCAAGACTGCCAAGAGCGATTTCTAAGTGCAGAGCAGGAGTAACTGCCAGATGTGGTCTGAAAAACCAAAAAAAAAAAAAAGTAAATGTGAACCAAGGAAGGCACATATATGCTGCCTGGCTACATAATACCCAAGCACATGCTGCCCATATCTCCTTTCAAATGTATAATTTCCTACATTCATGCTGGATATCAGGACTCACCTCATTTAAAGAGTTCAATGTACTACTTTTTACTCTCTTATCCTCTCCCTTCTCTTCCTCAGTATCTACAAATTGAACCTGATTTTATTCACTGCTTCTTTCCCCCTGAAATTCTTTTCCTGAAAGGCCAGGAAAAGATCTATGACTTTTGTTTTCCTTGCCAGAGCAAGGCCTTGAGTCTTAGATTTTCTTAGTCACTTCCTGGGTAGATGGTGAAATTGAGTAGAGAGGAAACTGCAGATTTTCTTCTTGGGTAGCTGTAAAGGTGGTTCAAAAATTGCTGAACATGCAATTCTATTGTTTATTTTAATTTCCATCCCCCCCTCCAGTTCATAAAAGGAAATATGCTTATTAAAAACAGTGGCTGACGGGGCTGGAGATATAGAGCAATGGGTAAGGTGTTTGCCTTGCTCATGGTGGACCCTAGTTTGATCCCTAGCATCCTGTTGGTCCCCCCAAGTACTTCCATGAGTAATACCTGAGTGGAAAGCCAGGTATTGCATGGTGTGGGTTCAAAACAAACAAACACACACACTGACTGAGAGAAGAACCAAAAATATATAAGGGACAAATACAGAAACCCCTGAGACACTTGGAAGACCTCAAAATAATTTTATCAAGTAATTTTAAGTGAGCAAAAATGAACACACTAATCTTGATTTCCAAGTGTGAGATCATAAACACTACACAGAATTTGCCTCCCAGAAATTGGTAACCTGGATAATTTTATAAAAATGAGAATTGGTTTGAAGATGGAGAAGACCAACTGCTGTTAATGTGATTACTTTTTTCTCATTATGCCAAGGTCTAGACTAAACTTTAAATTTAAGTTTATACTAAGAGCTACTATACGAAAACAAATATAATCAAAATATAAAATATTATAGCTAAAGTATATTTATTGGGATGTAGCAGCTTTATAGATTGACAAACTTATGCATAGTTTTCCTTTATTCATACATTTTATTCAGTGTTAAGTCTACTGTTCATTTTGATAATAGCACCAATATTATACTATGAGCTCACCACACCTAACCTTTATGCTGTAAATTGAAGTCAAAATGCTAACTCTCATCAAATGCTAATTAAACTGACTATCACTGATTCTATGTAGCAAATCGTACTTTAAATATATGTCTGGGGTACCCAGCAGATGAATTGCTACTTACAGATACTAATAATGAGGATGTTAGTTATTTTTTTAACTTTAATTAACAGGTGTAATACCCACTTGCAAAGATATCATTAAAATTGTATCTAAGATTTACAGAATTTATAATACAGAGTTGGGTACTTAATATACCTTTTAGAGTTTGACCTTTTCAAAATGCAGTCTAATATTTGGCCATAAAACCACTGAATTTTTAAAATTTTGTTGCCTCATAAGCTATTTTCTCTGCAAAGTGTTTCTATTTTACTGAAAATGGAAAAAACATTTAACTAAATGCCACTAAATCAACTGCAAAAAAAAAAAAAAAAAAAAAAAAAAAACAGAATATATGTGTGACTTCCATCTGAAATAGGAGAAGTCTAGAAGTAGATTCACCAGGGGCCGGGCCGTGGTGCTGGAGGTAAGGTGCCTGCCTTGCCTTGTTCTAAACTAGGACGGATCGCAGTTCGATCCCCAGGTTCCCCATATGGTCCCCTGTGCCTGCCAGGAGCGACTTCTGAGCAAATAGCCAGGAGTAACCCCTGAGCGTCACCAGGTGTGGCCCAAAAACCAAAAAAAGAAAGAAAGAAAAATAAAAAAAACTAGATTCACCATCCTAAAGGAAAAGAAACTGAAAAACTAAAGAAACAGAAAAGCATGAATTCTTAGATCTGTTAGAAAATTGAAGTCACTTGTTGCCTTCAACCCAATTGGAGAAACAGTAAGAATAATACAGAGAATAACAATTTACCTAAACAGAAATTCATAGCAGAATTAATAGCAAGATGGGGAAATTTAAATTGATTTAACAAAATATAAAAGGCTCAATGAGTTCATGACAGTTAAAAACCCAGTCTAATAAGTTCTTTGCACTTTTATGACTTTTACTTCTAGGAATTCTAGAATATTCTTACAGTGAATAATCAAAAAGACCCCTCTTGCATATAGAAGAATAAAGAGGAAAGTAAGCATTCAAAAACAAACAAACAAAAGTTCTGTTATTCTTAGTAATAATAACTGTTAACTCTTAACTCAGGAGTTAATTAACTTTTCAACCTTCTGGGAGAAGGAAACACCCAATTTTATCACCAGCTAGCCCTCCTAATGTACCCAAGGTAAAGGGAATACAGGGATTGAGGTTCACAGTCAAGAGGTTTAAACTTAACAATAGACTGGGACCCAATCATAGAACTATTGGATTTTTCTTCCCATAATAAGTTACTAATATATTAGCAATTGATAATCACTAATTAATAATTATTATGTATGTAATAATTACATATTTACATTAAATCATTTCACCTTGTTCACTTTTAAACATAATCATTAAAGGCATTATAAAGCCAAACAAGTGTTATAGAATCAGACTTATAGATGGGAAAGATGTTGAAATTTTATTGTCTAAATTGTTTTAACTACCACATTTTCTGGTGTATAAGATGATCGGGCTTATAAGATGACCCCCTACCTTTTCTGTTACTATATAGGGTTTGGGGCTATATTCACCATATAAGACTACCTGTCTTTTAATGCACACCAAATGGAATTAAAAAATGTAAGAGAAAAAGAGTAGAACCCTCAAAGGTTAACATTATATGTTTAAATAAAGCTAGACTTTGGAGTGCCAACAATCATTCTACATTTGTTATTTGTAGTGAGTAACTGTGATTTTTTAATTGTGATCTACAGTGAGAGCAGGGAGAAGGGTTCTCCAAGAGCAGCTGCTGGGGTGTAGTGATTAATAGGACAGATAGAGGGAGAAAGAGCACCTCTTCTGTGTCCCATAAAAGCTGAACAGAGGACTGAGCACCAAAAAGCCATATACCAGTGATGACTCCCCACAGCTAGATGGGATGAAGCACTTGGTAACTCAACTCCTCTGTGTGCTCTGAAAGATGAATCAGGACAAGTAGAGGATTGAGTGATGACGCCTGGCAGCTGGATGGAATTCAGCAGTAAGAGGAGGCAGATCACTCATCTCTGAAGCTGGAGTAAGTTTCAGCATGTCGTATACCAGCCAAAAAGATGACCTCTGACTTTTAAAACGTTTTTCATGGGTTAAAAAGTCATCCTATAGGCCAGAAAATATGCTATAATTGAATGCTAAAAACATTAGTAGAAAAAGCAGCTAGCATGCAAGAAATGGTAGAAATATAATAAACAAAGATGAAATTGTACTAAAAATGATATCTTAAAGATCAAAAAATTATAAAAGGATAGAATATTTTGGGAATAGCTTAGCATAGTAAATAAATATGACTGAGTAAAAAATCTCCGTGTTTAAAAGAGGTTGGTCAAATTTAATGCCAAATTCAAATTTGATCCAAAGCACTATGTGATCACACAAAAACAGTTGTGGGAAGCTTCTATGTAACAAGCTAAGAGAACCTTTGAGCAATAAATACTAAGAGCAAACAATCAAGCAAAAAAGAGAAAGAAAACTGACACAAAAGCAGGAGAGAATTTTCAAGAGCAATGAGACAACACAAACTTACATTTAATCCCCAATATTTTAAAATTTTATAATATTTCACCTAGAAATTTAAACATGTAGTCTTCTCCTGAGAATCACTTGGGAGCTCAATCTAAAAAAAAGGTTAATACTTGAATAGTGATATCCCCAAATTTGATAATCTACATTAATTAAAACTTGACGATCTACAATTTGAAAAAGTTCATGAAAGAGGAAATAGAAACTGATTTTTTGCTTTGTTTTGGGTCACTCAAGTGATGCTAAGGGTCTACTACTTATCTGTGCTCAGAGAAATGGCCTAGTTTTGCTTAGGGGACTATACAGTACCTGGGATCAAGCTTAGCTTGTTTGCATGTGCTCCAGCCCACCAGACAATATCTATCACCCCAGATATCGACCAATTTAAAAAAAAACTGTATTCATTTAGAAAATCATTATTTTAAATTATTTTAATTAAAAATAATTGAGTCAATAATTAATAATCTATAAAAAACAAAGGGCTCTAGGCCTAGATGGATTCACTGGTGACAACAATGTACAATTCTCTATAATTTCTTCCAGAAATAAAAGAAGGAATTTCTCCTAACATTCTAACTAAAAATCAATATATAAACATATATTTAAAAATGTCTTCAACAAAGTATTAACAAATTGAATTTAAAGTGAATTAAAATCGCTACACATGATAAGCAAGTGGAATTAAGCTCGGATATTCAAGAATAAACACAGGTTTCTCCTGCCCAGAGACACATAGGGCAGGAACTCCATCTAGGGGCTGAGACTAGCAGAAGTCCTGAGAAACAGAGAGATGAGAGCCCCCTTCCCTCAAAGGACAAATTTAAGATGAGAGGTGAAGCCCCTTCTCCATTGAGGGAACACAGGCTTCTCCTTCCCAGAGGCACAGAAGCAAAGGAGTGCAGCTGCTCCGTTTTGCTTCATAGCTGTTCTTATTCCATAATCTATATACACCATCCCAACATGTAGGGGAAAAACACACACTGCAAAGGGAAAGCATCACAAAACAAAACCATGCATAGAGAATGAAGATGGTGGATTTGAAGACCCAACAATACCAATCACCTATATAGCATCTCTGAGAAATCTTTAGAGAGGAAAATTGGAGGATGTTCAAGGAAATCAAAAGAATCTATGGAATGAACCAAATGAACCACAAATAAAAATTAAGAGGACATTGAAGTAGAAATAAGAAAACTCCAAACTCAAATATAAGGGCTAAAAAACTTGGTAGTCAAAATGGAAACCTCACTGGAAAATCTCATCAACAGAGTAACAAATGCTGAAGACAAAATCAGTGAGCTGAAAAATGATATGCATAAAAACTTCATATAACAGGAGATACTGGAATAGAGCATAAAGCAAGTCATCTGACAATGGAAAAATTCCTCAAAAAATGTGAACAGATAAAATAGAGGTCTGCAATAAATTCAGTAGAAACAATTTAAGAGTCATTAGAGGCCCAGAGCCCCAGGAAAAAAATGTTCATAAAATATCAACAGTCAAGGATATAATTGCAGAAAAATTCTCAGAACTAAAGAGTGGGTGCAACCAAATACTGATGTTCAAAGAGTATTTAGTTAAAAGAGATCCAAAGAAAAACACCCCACGGCATATCCTAGCCATGATGAGGAATCCTACAGATAAATAGAATAGAGAAAAAAAAGAATAGAATACTGAAGCAGCTATACCAAAAAGAGAAATTATGTACAAAGGAGCAGCCTTAAGATTTATAGCAGATTTGTCAAAAACAACTCTTGAGGCCTAAATGTAGTAAGGGGATATATTGACAAAATTCAATAAAATGAAAGTTTTGCCAATACTTCACCCATCCAGACTTACATTCAGGTTTGAAGGAAAGATAATCAGCTTCACATACAGACAACTGAGGAGCTTTAAATACTCAAATCCAATTTTGGAAGAATTGAAAGGTCTACTTTAAGGCAATACAGAACCAAAGAAAAACATACCAAACTTTTACAAAAAGATGACACTAAGTCCCATAACACTCATGTCTCTCAATGTCAATGGACTAAATGTACTAGTTAAGAGGCAGAGTGTCAAAATGTATTAAAATGTTAAATCCAACATTTTGCTGCTCCAAGAAACACATTTGAATAGTCAGAGCAAACATAAAGTCAAAGGTTGAATGGAGAATAATTATTCAAGCAAATAACTCCTTTGAAAAGACTGCAGTGTTCATTCTTAAATGAAATGACACAGACTTTAGACTTAATAAGGTGATAGGGGACCGAAATGAACATGTCTTGATAATTAAGGGATATGTGTACCAGGAAGAAATCACACTCATAAACATATATGCACCCAATGAGGGACCAGCAAAATAGTTAGAACAATTGTTATAAATCTGAAAGAAGACATCAATAGCAACAAAATAATAGTGGGAGGCCTCAATACCACCCTATAACCCTTTGATAGGTCAACCGGACTAAAACCAACAATAATGTATTAGCTCTGAAGGAAGACGTGGAAGAGAATGGCTTAGTAGCCATATAGGACTCTTCATTCTCAGAAAACTGGATACATTTTCTTCTCCAATGTACATGGACCATTCTCTAAGATAGTCCACATGGTGGGCTATTAAACATACAACCATAAAATCAAGAGGATAAAATGTGTAAGAACTACTTCTCATATCATCATTCACAGAAATTAAAGGTGAATCACAGAAACAGAGAATAAACTTTAACAAATGGAAATTAAACAACTTACTACTGAACAATATAAGAGGGTCATAGATGACATCAAAGAGGAAATCAAAAGATTCCTGGAAACAAACAAAAATGAAGACAAAAATTATCAAAATTTGTGGGACACAGCAAAAATGATATTATAAGGAAAATGTACAGCTTTATAGGCATTATTCAGGAAGAAAAACTGGCCTATGGAAATAATTTAATGGCATAGCTTAAAAATTTGGAAAAAGAACTACAAAAATTAGCCAAAAATAAGCTATAGAAGAAAATAATAAATCTTAAAGCAAAAATTAAATAATTGAAAATACAAAAATAAACCCAAAATATCAAGGGAGCAAGAGTTGGTTCTATGAAAAAAATAAACAAGATCAATAAAACATTAGCCAATTTCCCAAAGAGAGAGAGGAAACTTAATAAACCAAGTTTGAAATAAAAATGGAGAGATTTTTATTACAGACTTTATAGGAACTCAATGGTAATCCGACATTACTTTAAAAAACTCTATGCCACAAATAACAAGAACCTGAAATAAATGGATGAATTTTTGGACATTTCAAGTTTAAACCAACATGGTATGGCATATTGGAACAGATCTATCACTATGGAAAAAAAATCAAAATGGTAATCAAAAGTCTTTCCAAAAGCAAAAGCCCATGCATAGAAAATTTCACTAGTGTATTATTTCAAACCATTCAAGTACTGCAGTACCTTTCAGGCTTTTCAGGACATTGAAGAAACAGAAATACTCCCAAATAATTTTTATGAAGCTAACATCACCCTGATACAAAAGCAGACAGAGATGTCACAAAAAAAGAACAAGGCTTCTTCCTCTCTCCTGTTCGACATAATACTGGAAGTACTTGCCATAGCAATTAATGCAAGAAAAAATACATCAAGGGTATCCAGATAGAAAAGGAAAAAAATTCAAGCTATTACTGTTCACAGATGACAGAAAACTCTAAAGACTACCAAAAAGTTTCTAAAGACAATAATGCAATTCCTCTAAGAATAGCCATGACATTCTTCAAAGAAGTGAATCAAACACTCCTGAAGTTCATTTGGAAGAACAAACAACCACGAATTGCTAAAGAAAAATTATATATTTGTAAAATCTCAGATGACAAAGAACTTATATCTAAAATATATAAAAAGAAGTCATGGAGCTAGCTGGAGTCCATGATTTGCATGTATGAAACCCTGGTTCAATCACCATAGAGTCCTTGAGCACTCAAAGATGGGGTAAGGTACAAAAAAGCAAATAATAAATGTAAATGACTAATTAAATATATGGAAAAAAGAAACAAGTATTATAATTATCTTCACTGATCTTTGTGTTACTTACAAAATTCTCTTTTTTCACAGATTTAAAGAATTCAGTATGATATTCTACTAATGGTCCTTATACCAGAATGATGTTTCTGCAAACTGATTATACCAAATAATAGTATGTGGAAATTATAAAAGTGAGAATATTTTCAAAAACTATTGTGTCTACTTCACATTGTAGCTCTTTCTCACATTGACTTATAGGTACTTATAGGTACATATAGTTTCAAGTTATTCATAAGCAACTAAAAATATTTTGGTCCTTCCTACAGACAACTAACAACTAGGTTTTTGGGTGAGAATGCTCTATATCTCTGTCCCAGAATACTTATGAGATAGTAAGAAGAATAGATAGCAAATTATTATTTAAATAAACTTAGGCTATGGTGCTTACCCAAAGAACCATAAGAGGCAAATGTTTGCTGATTTTACTTACCAATTTTTATAGCTTTACATATATGCTCATTTTCAAATATAAGTATACAAAGCTTAGGTATTGCGATAACACATAACTGATACAGTTTATTAGTAAAAGTTTAATTTTACTATAACCTCAACCAAAATAACTGAGTTAATACAATTATATAGCTGTGTGTGCTTGTTTGTTTGTTTGTGGGTGATACCCAGTGGCGCTCAGGGGTTAGTCCTGGCTCTGTACTCAGAAATCGCTCCTGGCAGGCACAGGGGAAGGGGGGACTATATGGGATGCAGGGATTTGAACCAAGGTCATGGATCAGCTGCTTGCAAGGCAAATGCCCTACTGTTGTGCTCTCTCACCGGCCCCAGAGCTGTGTTTTTTAACTCTAATTTTAAAAATCTTTCTTTGCTATACTTTTTAAATATCATGTTTTCATCCAATGTTCAAGAACAATGTTCCAAAAAGAAAGAGCATCATTGTAAATGGTTTGAAAAACATAATTAAGTGGAAATTTATACATACTTCGTATATTTTATTCATACTTTTATAATGATTGTTTTATTTGCCTAACTCATCAAATCAATACATTGGATATTTAATCAGAAACATTCAATATAGTTTTTGTTATACAAAACTTTGTCTGGAACAATTATGAACTACAGACTAGTATATCCATTATCTTTGAAATAGTTTAAAAAAGAACCAATAGCTGAACGTAGGGATCAATAATCTTTAAAGATTAAAGTGTTCATCTGTTATAGTAATTTTGCCAAATAACAACTCATTAAGAATAATTCTTGGAATTTCTTTTCTAGGCTACTATTTAGGTTAAACAATCTAGTAAGAACATTAATATGAAAAACACTCCATTTTCACAATCCTAACTACAATAAGCTGTAAAATATGCCAATATTCATGCCTTAGGGCATAATTTGGTTGCCAGCTGGGGTCAGAAAGAAATTTTCCCCATAGTGTAGTGTTGCCAATTACATAGGTGTAGAGAGAACAAGAGAAAGAGTCATGGGGTTACATGGTCCTCTAAAGCATCTGGTATTGGTTGCTCTCTGAGTGAAAATTCAGGATAAGATGAAACATTCAATGGTTCCTGTATGTCAATTCCGATATTCCTATGAGTTGCAATATGACATTGCTGCCACAAGGGAGGGATTTCCTACAGAACAGATGTCACTTCCAGTATTAAGTAGGCTATCTATCTCAACAAATAATTGCTTGGCAGTTTTGCCCTATGGCGAGGGTCTGGAAATATGTTAGGGTGGGAACAGACCATATAAGCAGATGGACAGAGATAAAAGAAAGAACAAGATCATACTGAGTCTGAAATGCATGTGTAAAAGCCAGATGGGGGTATTGAAGCAGATGTCTTTCCTTATCTTCAGTGACCAAAGCCCAAGATCAGGATTGCTCAGTTATTAGTTACTTAGAAGTTCTATTCTAAAATCTCTTTAGATGAGTGTCACATAAGGCTTTAATTAATTGAGACAAAGAAACATTGTTCTTTTGCCATAAATTGCTATTTCTATTTGAAAGGAGCAAGCTTTACTTAAGGATTGTGAAAGAGGGAAGACTATATCAGTACCCCTACTTTCGGTTCCCCTTCTCCATCAAAAAAAAAGGAAAAAAACTAGGTTGGGATAAGAGGATGGACACAAAGACTGACTATGAATGACACAGTACAACTGAGATAGAACTTGCCTGAGAGAAACAGCAAGAAAGGGAAAAGGTTCTTTTAAAATATCAATAAGAGAATCAAAGAAAGCAAGATCCTTTTCCTGATATAAGGGAGGAAGTTAATAACAGTAGGAAGGGGAAAGGCAATGCAATATACTCCAACATTCATGAAAGAAGAAAAGATGATGTTAGAATCAGAAAGCAATCATTTAAATAAATTTAACTTACTTGTGGTTTTCACACTTTATTCAATTGAAGGATTAAAATTTTTAAGTATTTAAACTATGTTCCCCAGTAGCAGATGTAATAACTAGTTGGATAAAGAAGACTGCATTTAATCAAGAACAAGCAAAGGAAATTCTACTTTTAAAATTGTGCTATATGAGCGGGCAAAGGAGAGATATAAGGTATAGGGGCCAATAAATAAATTTCATTTCATTAAAAGACATTAGTTGAATCTCAGTATTATAAAATGTTGATGAATATACTTTTATAGCTATAATTGGATCTTTCTAAAAAAAAAAAAGAGCTCTGAAATTTTAGACAGAAACTATCTCTCCATTCAAAAATGTCAGAAGAATGAAGCTAAATGAAGCTAAATGTTAAATGTTCAATTGAATATTTGCTCATTTATTGGAGCAGACTCCAAAATTATTCTTAAGGAATATTGTAAGCTTTGCTTCCTGCTGAGCCTTTAAACATTGAAAATTTTTTTTAATTTTTAGATAAAATATTAATACTACCATGTTTTAATACTACCATGTTTTTGTTTTTAAATTTTAATCATTCATCAAATGTTATAACAAAAAAGGAGAATACAGAATTCAAGATAGAGAATACAATCACAATTTTTCTATATATAGGCTCTATCTATAGCCAAACTCAGAAAATGACAGGGGAAATAGCATAATGGGGGGCATTGTCTAAAAGATGTAGAATTTGTCTTCTCTAAGAAATCTTATAGACTTTACTCGAACTAGATCTCTTCCAGTAGAAATCACCTTGGTAGAGAGAGCTAAAGATCAGTTGAGTTTCAGACACTATATACAGAGGCAAGTTCTATCACCTAAGAAAGATTAAGTGATGTGAATTATTTTAACAGCACTAAAAGCCCTAAATGCTTCAAAGAAGCTCTTGGCCATGTCCTAGATATTGTCTTTTCCTAATCAAAGAAATAATGACTGATCTCCCTTCAATGACCTAAAAATATAGTATGTGGAGCATTATGAGGATTTAAGTTTATAATTTACTTACTAGATCCTCTCAATATAAGAAGTTTATCTTTTTTCTATCAGAAAGAAGAGGTAACCCCCCATCCCATTACTGGAACACTCCTCTTTTCTTCATAATGTCCTATTAACCTTCATTCAGGATAAACAATTCATATTTACCTATTTTTCTTTTATATATATTAATAATATCTTTATTTAATTACCATGATTACAAATATGGATGTAGCTGAGTTTCAGTCATAAAAAGATCACCCCTTCAGTTATTTCTTTCTTTTCTTTCTTCCTTTATTTTTATATTATAAGATCTTATTTAAACACCATAATTGCAAACATGATTGTAGTTGGATTTCAGTCATAAAAAGAACACTCCCTTCACCAGTGCAGCATTCCCACCACCAATGTTCCTCATCTCCCTCCTCCCCGATAACTTGCCTAAAATTAAGACAGGCATTTTATTTCTCTCACACATTAACATTGGCAT
>PVKC010025024.1:0-10370 GCA_004027635.1 Crocidura indochinensis | reverse complement strand
CGATAAATTACACTCACTTTTGCAGGTTTTACATGCTGACTCCCTGACCTTGTCAAGAGTGATCCGTGTTGGGGGGGGGGGGGAGTCCTTGGAGGAGCAGCCACACCCCCAAGGGTGTGGGTCTTTGCAGCCCCTGTTCCCAAACTGATGTCCTTCCTGCCTGGCTGCGTGGCCATGGAGTCCGTCCTCTGCCCAGGAGTCTCTGTGCCCTCACCTGCCAGTGGGCACAAAATGGAGACCCAACCAGAACATCCAAGTCATGATAACAGGTTCTGGCTGGGAACCAGAAAGCAATAGCTCCAAGGCCTAGAACCTTTGTGGTAATCTTCTGTGCATTCAGGTACTATACAGTGATGCCCGCTCTTCCCCTTAACCCCAACCACCCACCTCTGCTGAAACCTCAACCCACACCAGGAAACTACAGCTCAGAGGGCAGAGGCATTGAGGCTGGGAGGGATCCCCCATGAGGGTCCAGGACATATCCCCAGGAAAGGCCCTTGGGAAGGGAACTACAGCTTCAACCAGCTCAGCTCTGCTTGGGATCAGCACCCACAAGTGTCCAAGCAACAGAGAGAGCCCCAGACCAGGCAGGTAGAGGCAGGACGGCATGCCAGGTTGAGGCTGGAACTGGGCACAGTTCCCCTCCTGCTGTGGGGCAGCTGAGGACTAAAAGTGACCACAGCAAGACATATCTCAGGCCTCACTGTGACTAGCTCCTGTGAGCCACACACAATACCTACAGGTATTTCTTTCCTTCATCTCAGGGGCTGTGTAGTACCCCAATTCGAGCACACTCAGCCCTAACTGGGCCGGCTCTGCTCACATCCCCCCTGCACCCATGAGGGGTCAGAAGGAGGAGATAAGCACTCTACCTCCATCGCTGAACATTACTCCCCAATTCTGTTCAGAGGAGGCTCAAAAGGGTATGCCCCACAGGACTGATGGGTGAGAGGTCGAAGACATATCCATTAAACCCATTGCCCCCACACCTCAGACTGCGGAGCTGGGGCAGGGAGGGGGTCTGGGGGGGCTGAAATAGGCCCCAGAGCCAGCAGGCAGGGCGTGGCCAGGCGAGAGGAAATGAACCACTGTGCCTGGCGGGGCTCTCCTGAGTTAATGTGCAGCGCGGTGTGTAATATACAGCTTCGTATTAATATAATATGATATAATGGGATGTATTAACATTATTGAACACATGAGCCGATAAAAGTCACATCACCATCACTCCGTGTAATTTATATCTCAGTCCTGGCCCAAGCTGGGCGGCAGTGAGAGGTCCCAGTGGAGATGGGGATGAAGGATACGGGGGAGGGGTGTGCTGCTCGGGAGAAAGGGCTGGACCCTGGCAGGCAGCTCAGAGGAAGGCCCGGGCAGAACAGGGAGGCAGGGTGAACCTGGGGTCAGAACAAACTAAGGCCTAGAGCAGGGATCCTCAAACTACAACCCGTGGGTCACATGCGGCCAGACAAGGACATTTATCCGGCCCAGTCAGTGATTTTTGCCGCTGCTGCCTGTCTAGCTTAGTGGCCAACTGGTCTTGGACCCGCAGTGTGCATGTGTGGGATGTGCACCCCAACCTCTCCCACTCCCCTCCTTCTTTCTGTCTCTCGACTCCTTCTCTCAGTCTCGGGCAGGGATCCCCTCAAGCTATGGCCTCTATTGTTCAGTTGTTGTTTTGTTTTTGTTTTTTATTTAGTCTTTGGGGTCACACCCAGCAGTGCTCAGGGGTTACTCCTGGCTCTAAGCTCAGAAATCACTCCTAGCAGGCTTGGGGACCATATGGAATGTCTGAATTCGAACTGATGTCCTCCTGCATGCAAGGCAAATGCTCTACCTCCATGCTATCTCTCTGGTCCCTGTTCAGTATTTTTTAACTACAGTCCATCCCTCCAGCAATCTGAGAGACAGTGAACTGGTCCCATTTACAAATTTTGAGGACCGCTGGCCTAGAGCCTCCTCTGCAGTCTCCAACCTTTCAAGGAACACCTGTAATTTCAGCCTATTTTGCACTTAACTTACCCTTAATTGCTGTGATAAGAGCACTATTTGCTAAGCACTCTCCCAGCCAGTATTGCTCTAAGGTCTTCGAGTGATTGATCAACTAGTTCTCAAAGAGACCCTTTCCAGATACAGAGCTAGTGTTCAGCCTAATTCACAGGTGAAAAAACTGAGGCCCAAAAAGACACGACCTGCTCAGAGCTGAGTTTGGTCCAGACCACACTAGCAAAATTGCCTGCACTCCCATACCAAGTGCACTCAGATGCGGTGTGGGGAGGACCAAAGTGTCAAACAAAGCCTTTCCATTACAGACCAGCACTTAGAGGCTTCAGTCCAGCCTCTAAACCCTCAGCCATGGTGGAAACCCAGGCCTGCTCGATTATGCTCAAGGTCATGCCCTTCCTGCCAGCCCTTCATGTCTAATCCAGACAGAAGGCTTGAAACAGGAGGCTCAGGCCTAACACATCACTTCCTGCAGCTGAAGAACCCAGCAGACCCCACCTTCTGTGAAGAAAACCCAGTAGGCCTGGGCTTCCCCATCCTGTCTAGCTCATACAGACCCCAGAACCCATAAGAACCAGAAGTGGACAAGGCTCCATCTGTGCTGAAACCTGCCCCTTGGTACCAGACAGCAGCAAAAACACAGAGTAACTCACAACCTTGCCAAAGTCCCTTCCAGGCATAACCCCAACAACTGCAAAAGCACCCAAAAGGGGGTCCTTAGAGGCCCAGCTCAGCCTCATGCAGCAGCCTGCTCCAATGCCACCTGCATTTGGAGATGCTGAGCTGAAATCTGCCCCCATTACTTTACTGGGCTTCTAGTCTATTCTCTGCAGTCCCTGACAACTAGCCTGTGTTCAAAGACCCGAAGCTCAGGGCACTTCTGCCCCATGTACCTACCTCCTGTTCCCCTTAGCCTGGTGTTGGGGTCATCCCATATACCAGTTTGGCAGGGTTATATGGAAGCCACAGGACATGTGAGGCACAAGGTTACACCCAGATGGGTTCACCACTTAAAGTGTGAGTTGGGGGCCAGAGAGATAGTATAGCAGATAGGTCATTTGCCTTGTATGCAATGGACCCAGATTTAATCCCCCAGAATCCCATATGGTCCCCAGAGCCTCCCAGGGGTGATTTCTAAATGCAGAGCCAGTAGTAATCCAGGAGCACTGTTGGGTGTGGCTCAAAAAAAGTGAATCAGGTCCCAGCACCCCCCAACCTCCCAAATGTTTCTGAAGAAACTCGGGCCTGGAAGGGGAGGGCTACTCACACACACTCCCCCTCCTCACCTCCCGGGTCTCCTGGGCACTCTTCTAGACTAGGCACTAGCTAGCAATGTTCTCTACCCTATGAGTTCCCTCCAAACTCCTTCCCCCAGCTCAGGCCTGCCGTGACATTCCAAACAGGTATCTGGGGGTAGGGGGACTCCAAAGGGAGGGAGAACATGCTTGTATGCCTAGCAAGTTCCAGGCACAAGTCTAATCTCCAGCACCATGTATTCCCCCAAGCACAGCTGGTGTGGCCTGGTGGCCCCCAGCTACCAGGCCTGAACAGTGCTATCACCCCACAGACCTGCATCTATAGACCAAGTGCGCTCAGGGCCGCCCAGTTACCACCAAGAACAGAAACCACCACAATGGGTCTCTCTTCAGGGTGGCTCTTCCTCATCTCTCAATAGTGACTGGCAAGGCTGACACCCCAATAGTCTGAGAGCCCAAGGACACACCTTCCACTGGCCTTCAGGGCCTTCGGGGCCTGGCCCTGGCTACTGCAGGACATCTGGACATCTGTCCTGCCATAGTCCTAGCTGACGGCTTTGTTCCCTGATCCCTTCCTTCCGGTAGGCCCAGAGAGCAGGTGCTTAGCTGCTGGTTCCCCAGGTGAGGTGGAATGGGGGAGAATGGGTCTGGAGCCACCAGGGAATGGCCTCTCTGGGATGACACTGTGTCCACATGCTGTCCATAAAACCAGGAGGAGACCCAACCAGTCCCATGGTCACCATGGGGTTACCTGGACCAGAGGTCAATCTGGTACGTCAGCAAGAGATACAGGCCCTAGCTCCGAGGTCCCACGTGTCCCTATGAAGCCCTGTAATGCTCTCTCAGAGATTCCAGGACACCAGCACAACACAACCATGTACACACAGGTTCACTTACAGGGACATCAGAGAATGGGTACCTGGGACACCTGAGGCCAGGAACACAAGCCCACATGCAGAGCCAGATCACCCAAGTCTTCACACACTCCAGGGTGTGCACTCACAAACTCACCACAGTTCACCCTGGCAAATGCACTGCCCAGTGTCTGCACACGTGACATTGGTGCAGTTCAGACTGGCACAGGCAGCATTTCCACTCTGGGGGACACCCCAGACCTCAGCTCCCTGCTCTGCTGCCCATGAAGCCTCAAAACCCTTAAGTGCCCACAGCGAACAGCAAATACCGCCCTGCCAGCCCTGCCTACCACCTCCAGGGGCAGCTTTTCTGCTTGGCAGGAAGCAGCAGTGGAGCATTAGCCTGGCATGGGGCAGGGAGTGGGGGCAGCAGGCCGGCCAGGATGGGAGGTTGGCCTCTCCTCACACCCTCTATTTTCTGGTGCCTGAATCTCTCATGCAGTTACAGGGATCCTAGGACCACCAACAAGAAGTGGAACCCCACTTGCCAGGAACCCCAAAATGGGAAAGCCTCCTCCCCCACACCAGTCACCCCACCCCACCCCTGCAGGTAAAAATAACTGGCAAGCATGTGCTTGGGGCGGGCACAATGATTCCCTGGGAGCCAAGCCCTGGCCCAGCCATGAGGGAAGAGAGTCTGTGTAATTCGTTTTAATAATCCTGCTGAACTGGGAGAAAATTAACAAAGGAGAAACCAGCTCAAAATTAATCAAACTTCTCCCTGTCCAACCCCCCCGCCTTCCATCTTAATGAAGGTTAT
Organism: Crocidura indochinensis; assembly: GCA_004027635.1. Taxonomy (NCBI): domain Eukaryota; kingdom Metazoa; phylum Chordata; class Mammalia; order Eulipotyphla; family Soricidae; genus Crocidura; species Crocidura indochinensis. The sequence continues at coordinate 5,439 of PVKC010025024.1, read as the reverse complement.
TTATCCAATGAGCGATAAAACACAGAATTAAATTAAACAGGCCCTTTCTCTGCATTCTCCCACACACATACCCTCCCCTGCCCCAGAGAGGCTTCGTCTCTGCTTACAGCTCTATAAGCAGGCAGAGGGTTTCCCCAGAAGGAGCCCCAAGAGGGGTCTGGGCCTGTCAGCTCTACCAGAAACATGATGGGCAGCTTACTCCACAACCCTGGGGAGGAGAAAGAGGTTCTGGAGGGTGGGTCTTAGAAATTGGGTGGTACAGGTATAGATGGAGGGAGAGAGGGAGTGCAACCTGCACCCCCAAAACCCAGTTGCTGGGGACTGGTTCCAGCTGGGTCGCAGGGGAAGCTTGTGAGAATGAGCCTCAGTTTCCCCCACCATCTCAGGACAAAGAATCTCCTTCAAGCCAAGGATGTGCCTCCTATACTTCCCTTCTAGTGGCAGATTTTTGTCCCCTGTCCCCATACCCTCCTAAATGCTCTTCCCTGCAGCGTTGCAATCACTTATGTCCCAGCCAGAGCCAACTAGAGGGTCAGAGGGCCCCTTCTGTAATGCAACACCCAGGGTCCAACCCTAGCCCTCCCTATCTATGCCCCAGCAGACTCTGAGAGCTGTAATACACACTGGCATCCAAACAGGCAGCTTCTGTGCCCAGTGGGCTGGCCCGTCCGGGGTTGTGTGACAAACACTGATGTTCCCACACACAGCAGACATTCACACAATGCATTTCCCAGCACGCATCCTCCACCACATCCTTGCCAGGTGGTGCAGAGTGAAGCCAGCTCCTCCCCTCCCCACCCCTCTTCTCTCTGAACCTCAATCAGCAGTGCCCCGAGGCTCATCAGGATGTTCCCTCACAGGCAGGTGGGAAGGGAGGTCCAGAGATGGCCCTGGGCAGCATTAGCTGAGGTTCCCAGCCCCCCAGGGTCCTGGGGCAGCAGACTGAGGAGAACAGGGCCAGGAATTGTCAGGGCCAGGAAAGCCCTGGGGAGGAGGTGGGTTGAGACAGACCCTGGGAGTATAGAGGGGAAGGAGGAGAAAGGGGACCCACACTTTGAGCCTCTGGAAATGCCACCAGCCACTACGCACTGTCTACACCAATCCAGGAGCTGGGTAAGTGACTCAATGGGCTGAGTGCAGGCCTTGAACACAGAAATTTCAGGTTCCATTCCTGGCACTGCATGGTCTCCCAAGTACCACCATGAGCCACAGCTGGGAGTACACCCAAGCACCACCAAGTGTGGCCCAAAATAAAGATAAAAAAACTGTCGGCCAGGCACTGTCTATTAAATCCACCAAGTGTCTCATTGGTCCTGGGCAAGCAGTCACCCTCTGTCCATGTCCCATGATTTCTGCTATGTGTCTGAGACCCTCCCCTGCCTCTCTAACTGGCCTCTGCTGTTCCTCTCATGGCCTAGAATGCCCCCACTTCAGGCCAGGTTGGTGCACCCTTCACCAAAATAGCACCCGGAATCCAACCCTCTTCCTCCTCGTGGGTCCTAAAGCGCTTCCTCCTCCTTCATCCTTGGTGCAGAGCAAATCTGTGTAGTGAGGTACCTTATCTTGCTCAAAGCTTCCTCCTTCTAGATGACAGGGACAACACAAAAACACAATACAAAAATGCCCTCTGCACTCCTCTGTTCATCACAACACTCTACAATAGCCAGAATCTGGAAGCAACCAGGGTGCCCCAACAACAGATGAGTGGTTAAAGAAACTGTGGTATGGAAAAATATAGAAAAAAAAAAGAAACTGTGGTATATCTATATAATAGAATACTATGCAGCCATTAGAGAAAAAATGAAATCATGAAATTTGCTTATACATGGATGAACATGGGGATTATTATTCTGAGTGAAATGGATCATAGGGAAAGCGTTAAACACAGACTAATTACACTAATCTGTGAGATATAAGGAAAATAAAAGACAATATGGCTATGATACTCAGAAACAATAGAGATAAGGATTGCGAGGACTATTCCATGGTAGGAAGCTTGACACAAAGAGCAGAAAGTGCAGTTAGAGTAGAAAAGGGTTTACTAAAAAAAAAAAAAAAAAAAAAAAAAAAAAAAAAAAAAAAAAAAAAAAAAAAAAAAAAAAAAAAAAAAAAGGGCTTACTATGAAATTGATAGTTGGAACTGATCACTCTGGACAAGAACTGGGTGCAGAAAGGGGATAAAGTGACATGCATGGCACCCCTTCATTAATAGTGCAAACCACAGTGTCAAAAAGAAAAGAGAGAGAAAGTGAGAAAGGGAGTGAAGTAAAATGCCTTTCCCAGAGGCAGACAAGGGAGAATGGGTAAAAGGGAAGAGAGGATGAGAGGGGAAACTGGGACATTGGTGGTGGGAAATATGCACAAATGAAAGTTGATGTACATTGTATGATTGTAACTCAATCATAAACAACTTTATTTGTGGGGGAGAAAAAGTATATTATGAACAATCTTGTAAACATGGTGTCCAAATTTAAAAGTTTAAAAAAAAGATATGTCTGCTTATGATGTTTTCTTTTTTTTTTTTTTTTTTTTTTTTGGTTTTTGGGCCACACCCAGTGACACTCAGGGGTTACTCCTGGCTATGCACTCAGAAGTTGCCCCTGGCCTGGGGGACCATATGGGGCACGGGGGATCGAACTGCGGTCCGTCCAAGGTTAGCGCGGTAAGGCAGGCACCTTACCTCCAGCGCCACCGCCCGGCCCCATGATGTTTTCTAATCCCATCCAAGTCCTGACTCACTTGTGGGATTGCTGACAAATGAATGAATGGGTGAACAAATACATTAATAAATGAACCAACAGGGGCTGGAGCTGTGGTACAAGTGATAGGGCATTTGCCTTGTACGTGCTAACCTAGACAGATCACGGTTTGGTCCCCCAGCACCCCATATGGTCCCCCAAACCAGGAAGGATTTCTGAGTGCATAGCTAGGAGTAACCCCTGAGTGTCCCCAGGTGTGCCCCCCTAAACCAAAAATAAATAAATAGATAAAAATGAACCAACAAATGAATGAATGGGTGAGTGGTTGAGTGAATAAGTGGATGAAAGAGTGGACAAGTTAACAAATGGATGGATGGATGAAGGAAAAGATGATACCAGTCTTAATGCAATAATTGAATGGACATCTATTCCAGTATGAATTTCTCAGTCAGTACCCTAAGTAATTTCAGCCTCAGGCCTCAGCCTACAGTCACCCCTCTGTTACTCCACCCAAGGGACTATTTCTCACCCTCAAATCTAACTGTGGGGTCAAGTGCACTGTCTGGACTCTTCATTGACCTACCTACCACCCATTCTGCCATGCCACCAAACCTGTGATATCCCAACCAGACCAATAAGACTCTGGTCCAGCCATTCCTGTCCTTTCCACATTGAGCATGGAAGCTGGCCCTGGCAGAACTGGCATCGCTATCTCTCTGCTGATCCCCATCAGCCCCTCACCTGCACCTCTACCACAACCCTCCCACACCCCGACTTGGGTAGTGACAAGTCACACATGTCACATCTCCCCAGACAGGAAAGACCCAGATTTATGCACTCTGGCAATCTCTCTCTCTCCTTCCTACCACCTGCCTGGAGATCTTGCACAAACTTAGAACTCCATAAATATTTGTTGAATCAAATGGATCCAAGGAGAGAGCCATTAAGAGGGGCCTGCACTCCAGGTTGCCGGCCTTCCAGGCTGGTCAGAGGGCAAGCAGACTCTAAGTGCCACTTAATCACAGCACACAGGAGTAGCTGGTCCCACATTCTACCAACCTCTCTCAGGGTTGCCTGTGAGAAAGCCAATTCTCCAAGGAGGAGGGTGGGAAGGTCCTGTTAAAATGACAGTGTTCACCCCTGATTCTACCTCCAACCCTGAGACCAGCTCCTAGCCCGCCTGCAAGCTTGCATGTCTGAGCACGTGTGTGGCCGCCCCCGTGGGTGAGGACAGCAGGCACAACACAGCCACCGCTGAATTATTTATTTCTTACGTTGTTAGCTCAATGGAGAGCTAGTGTGTCTTCGGCTTCAATTAAAATATCAAGGCGTCTGCACCGTCTGTCCCACCACATGCCCAGCTTCCACCAAGACTAGTAGGACAGAGCCTGGGTGGGGGGGACCCTGAGTGTCCCCACAACCAACAGCCCTCCTCTTCCCTACAACTCAGTCCCGTCTCAGGACCATGGACAGGGGACTCCCTGCCAGGGCACTTTAAGGAGTCCAGGATGAACTTCCACCCCAGGCGGCCCCTGAGATAACAGACAACCCTTTCAGAGCTCTCAAAGACCATTTAGTAAATCGATGGCCTGAAAGAACCTTTGTAGCTTACCAAAGGGGCCTTGGGACCAGCCATGCTGGGTTGAGTTGGGCTCCAATCCTCCCCTGCTCCTAGCCCTGCCTATGCCAGGGCTGAAGAAGAGTCTCAGATCTTTCCCAGGCCACTCCAACTTCATCATTGCACATTGCATGCTACCTGATATCCTTTCTCCTTCATCTGAAAATACAGTGTGAAGGCCGGGCTGTGATATCCAGCTTGCTCACAAGCTGGGGATCAGGATGATGGAAAAATGGAGGTGAAGAGGCTGTTGACCCATATTTGAGTGTATTTCCGTGGAACTTCCCACCCCTACCCTAACCTGGAAATCCCCAATTCTGGCCCATATTGGGGAGAAAAAAACAAGCCAGCAGATCCTCTGAGAGCTGGCTGGGTCACAAGCTAAGTAGGTCACCCATGAGACTTAATTCAACAGCCCCCGGACGAGAATAGGAGGCCAAATGGAATCAAAGTGGGCGAGCTGGAAAAGAGCAAGAAATTCCAAACACATGGCAGCAAGAACAGGAAATGAGCACAGACATTGGGACAGCTCTGTGGTCTCCATCTTGGCTGCCTTCAGGGCAAGCTGAGCATCTATCTTCACCTGAGTCCAGGGCATTGCCACCAAACTCCCTTGTGCAGAATCCCAATCCATGGCTAGCAGCCTGGTGCATAAATGCAGGCAACCTTAGACTTAATCAAGCACTGGGTGTGTTCCAGGCCCAGACAGAGCAGTGGAGAGACACTGGCCTGCCTAAGAGGACACCCAAGAACCATATCGTTTACCCATAAGAATGAGAGACAGGAAGACACGATGTTTGAGATGGGCCTTGATGGATGCACGAGAGGAATTTTCAAAGCAAAATAAAAAAAAAAAATAGTGACAAGAAAGTACACTCCCTTTGGGAAAATGTTTGACAGTACCTCCGAAAGCCAACCAACTAATCGTGCCAACAACAAGCTGGCGAGCCTACGTGTGTGTAGAAGATGAATGTTTCCATCCGCTGAAAGACAGGCACAAATATTCACAGGGGCTATATTTTCACATAACCAAACACTGGATCTGGCCCAAAAGTCCGGTAGCCGCAGAATAAGGAAAGAGACAGTGGAGTGCACAAACTACCATCCGTGGAATAGTGAAAA
>PVKC010025023.1:0-16649 GCA_004027635.1 Crocidura indochinensis | reverse complement strand
TTGTACAAAATTTTCTTTTTTCCTATATTAAACTCCTTAATTTTTTTTTTGGGTTTTTTGGCCACACCCGGTGACGCTCAGGGGTTACTCCTGGCTATTCGCTCAGAAGTCGCTCCTGGCAGGCACGGGGGACCATATGGGGAACCGGGGGGTCGAACCGAGGTCTGTCCTAGGTTAGTGCAGGCACCTTATCTCCAGCGCCACCGCCCGGCCCCTCTCCTTAATGTTTTTAACTTTAAACTTTTGTTTTATAAGTGAAAATCCATGGGACTATTGAGTATGTGAGATTGGTGAAATGGGTTTGATTCTTCTTGATCCTGGGTACAATATTTGTGCATAATTCATGCATATCAAATTCCAGAGGACTTATTACTTGTAGCAACTCATACAGACTACAAAGTCAATGTAAGTCTGTTCAATTTATAGCTAAGTAATGAATTGTGAGCTATGAAAAAGTTTCTTGTTGACAAGAATTTATTCCATATACAGAAAAATAATAACATTCTAAGAAGCGGAAGCAAAAAGAGAATTCTTATGTCTTAATGATTTTTTTTCTGTATTAGACTATTATATTAAAATGTTTTCGTACCTATTTTGACTGGGTTTGGAGGTTGTTCCACGAATGACTGTGCTTAGATCTTACATTTGATTCTGTACTCAGACCTTTCATGGTGGGCTTGGGGGGGGGGGCATATATGCTACCAAGAGATCAAACTTCAATTGGCAGCATGCAAAGCTTTACCCAACATACTATATCTCTGGTCCCCGAAAATGAGTTTAAAAAAAGGAAGGTAACAGTAAAGCAATCATGCATTTCCCAATCTTTTCCCTATGATTAGTAAGTCACATATTGAGAATGTATAAAGAGTGTATACATGACAATAGGTTAAACAAAAACAATTTAACTAGTTCTGTGCACTATCTTCATTGATGTGATAAGAATGAGCTTGCGTGATTTAAAAAATACACATGGTTTCATCTCAGTAACTTTATTTATAGAATGAATAAATGTTTCTTTATTTCATTCAGTATACAACTGAAGTATGCAAGATAAATAGTAAGATTATACTAATAATTTAAGATTTAAATTATTTACATAGAATGACATTACATTGCTGGGAAAGTAATATGGAACTTCTATCTCCTTGAGTCTACATGATCAGACACAAAAGCTAATGAAGCGGAGTTCAAACTGTCACACATAAAATTAAATAAAAAAAACAAACAGAATGAACCTTAGAATCCAGACGCCTTGAGTCAACCTGTCTCCAGAAATTTAGCAGCCTTCCTTATGCATGACATGCAAGTAATTAGATCATTTATTTTTAGAAAATGTAGACTTTAGAGAAAAGATATTGAGAATTCGTCAGATTAAAAAGGTGGCTTATTGTATGATCATTGTAAATTAACATTTGCTGTTTGAAAATATCTGTTCATAAAGATTTCTAACAAGTTCTTCAGTAAGACAGAAAAACTGACAGTGAAAAGTACAAGATGTTCAAAATATTTGAGAAGGTAATCACCCTTAAAAAAATTAGAAAATGGCCTCATTCTTCAGTTTTCCTCCACTAAGTTGCTTTCCTTCTTAGGAGCAGAAGGCTTGTGTGGAGGGATTCCTGGCTTGACTGCTGTATTTTCTGAATCCATTCTTATACTTTTTACTGTGTGGATTATTTTCTGCATTAACTTTTGCTTCCAGACCCGCATCTCACCAGTTCCTCATTTTGGAGCTTTGGGCTCTGATAATAGGGCCCTGCAGCTGAGTATATGTCCCCCAAATTCATAGTATTCATGGCTCTGAATTTCTGGACAGCTTCATTTGTTCAATACTATCATTCTAAAGCAACACCCAATTTAACAGAATGGACAAATAACACACAAGAGCTTACTAAACCTTCTCCCATAGTATTAATGACTTCATTGATGCTACAGTAACTTTCACAAATTAGCTATGACTGTACTTATTCTTGCTTCTTTTTTTCCTTCTATTTTTCTTTCTTTCCATTTTTTCACTAAATTTGCTTTCCTTATCTGGAAACAAATGTATAATGGTAAACTATGTCAACCATGTGATGGATTTTCTTTAAAATAGTGAGAACACCTTAGATATGGGCTCTTGTTACATAGAAATTCTTCGGGGAGTAATTTGGGGAGAAACACTATAAAATCAATTTTACAAAAACAAAAGGTGCATATTTGCATTCTGGGGTCACCTGCATTCTGGTACCACCTGAGTCTGCACCTGAGTCTACTTCCTTCTGCTTTATGGGGTACTCTTGACTCTTACCCTTATGAAGGTAATGAAGGTATTCTCTGGAATATGTGTTTCTCCCTTTCACTCCTCCCTCTTCCTTTCCCTGTTTCTTTCCTCCTACAAGATTTTCCCCACTACCCATAGCAGTTGCAGTCCTAAACTTCCCTCCCTCACTCAGGCACTTCATTGAAGAGACTGAAATAGGAAGGCACTAACACCTTTAAAAAAATAAAAAAAAAACATTAGAAATGAATCAAAATGGAAAAAGGAAAAATGGGAACTTATAAAACTTAAAAATATCAGTAATTAATTTTCAAGAATATATACTCTGTCTTTGAAAGAAAAGAAAGCTAAAGAAAGGAGGATAAGTGATAGTGAAATGAAGATTTCTTGAAATTTAAAAATAATCTTACAGTTTTTAAAATTTGCAATGCAGGAAGGGAAAATCAAGGGAATTTCCTATATTTTTAAATCATAATGACAACAACACACATTGTACTGTTAGAGATATATTTTTAACCAAATAATTAATTAGTTCATAAAATATACATGCCTATTAATAGAATAACTGGCATCCCATATTGTCGCCAATGCCTGCCAGGAGCAATTTCTGAGTTCAGAGTCAAGAGTAACCATTGAGCACAGCCGATTGTGACCAAAAGACAGAAAGAAAGAAAGAAAGAAAGAAAGAAAGAAAGAAAGAAAGAAAGAAAGAAAGAAAGAAAGAAAGAAAGAAAGAAAGAAAGAAAGAAAGAAAGAAAGAAAGAAAGAAAGAAAGAAAGAAAGAAAGAAAGAAAGAAGAAAGAAAGAAGAAAGAAAGAAAGGAAAGAAAGAAAGAGAAAGAAAGAAAGAAGAGAGAAAGAAAGAAGAAAGAAAGAAAGGGGTCAGAAGAATGAAAGAACAGTATTTTTATAATTTCAGAACACTAGATATAAAATACAAAATACAGTGTTTTATTTTATTTATTTTATATTATATATAGATTTATATAATTTATTTATATATTTAAATATATACTATTTATATTATTTATAGAGTATAAATATACTAGATATAAAACACTATTTCAGAATTCATTCTAAAATTCTCAAACATGACACTAGAAGCTAGACATAAAAATGTCCTAGAATTCTGGGTACATCATTCCTGTAAATCAGTTAATGAATAATGTATAGATATTTACACGCATGAAATGGCACAAAACTTTACCTTCTGCAAATACTTTGACTAAAAACTACTAGTAAATTCAATTCGACAAAATGAATGAGTAAACAGGATAGTCACGATCTTTAGAAATATTTTATTACAACATATCTTCAGTATAATCAGAAATTAATCACTGTGAAAATAAAGGACAAAGGTATGAAGGGATAAGAACTTCAGTAGAAATAGAAATGATATACTAAATAATGCAATTAACCATTTAGAAAATAATACTGGGAAGCATTTCTCATATATGTTGTAATGAGTGATAATTATTTACTAACTAGAATTTACTAAAATTAATTACTAACTACAGGAAAATTAAAAAAATTAAAAACAATCACATTTGCTTCCCCTCTCAGATCCGACACTCCATGAAGACAAACACCTGGACATTTGGGTATCCATCCCCAGGACAAAAAAACATTCATTCAAGAGGACTTATATGCATCAATGCTCATTGCAATACTTAGTATAGTAACTAAGATATGGAATCAACCTAAATGTCCAACAACAAGTAAGTGGAAAATGAATATGTGGTACATATACACAATGGAATTTTCCACAGCTGGAAGAAATGATGCAATCATGCATTTTGCTGAAATATGAATGAAATAGGAAGACATCATATTAATTAAAGTAAAATGTTAGAAGAAATATAAGCACAGGATAATATAATTTATGTGTAGTATTTAAAATAACTGGATGAGGGTAATGCAGTGAATTAATGAAGGGGTGCCTATATCACTATTGACCCCAAAGGATAGGGAGAATTGCCAAAGATCAGTCCAAAGTGAAGGGGATTGGAATGAGAGAGATTCCTGGCTGTCCTTCATATCTAGTATTTATTGTTTAGAACCGGTAAACACAGGAAGAAGGGCAAACATTAAAAAACAGTTGCCTATGTATGCTAATCTAATCTAGACAGACTTTTATTTATCAAAGGGGCCTGGAGTAGCTAATGAAAAATTGTCTGGATTGTTTTCTTCTGGGAGAGGTGGCAGATAAGAGTGTAGACAGGATCCCAGCAATAGGACATTCTCCAAGGGGGCAAGCATTTGATAATTAGTAATTAAAGGTCCCTAAATCACCTTTTAAGCACCTCTTTTCACATTACCATCTTTCTAGTTGAGCATATTTATTTTTAAAAATCTATGTCTAGGAAAGAGAAGAAACAAAATGGAGTGGAGTGGAGGGAGAGAAAAGTCAGATGAGAAGCAACAGAAAGCGGGGTAAAAGGAATTCAGGTACATTAGTGATAAGCAATGATAGAGCTAAATATCCAAACTATGGCATCAACAATATCGAGGCTAGGAGACCCAAACTTTAACAGCTGAACTTAAAAAGGTACCTGTCAAGATGGCAGTCTGGGGGCAGAGTTAAAGGAGGGAACCTAGAACCATTAGTGGAGGGAAGTTGGCACTAGCAGTGAGATTGGCCCCAAGGTTTGTATGTCTAAACCCCAAATATATATATAAATTTGTAAATCATGGTGCTTTAATTAAATTAAAAATATAAAGTGACAAGAATCAAAGAGATAGTGGCAAGAAAGAATCAAAAACACAAAGTAGATACAGTATAGTTTACATCAGATATTTTAAATGAAAGGCTACAAGAAGATAATACACAGAACAGTCAGATATATACAGGGGTTAAGGTGCTTGTCTTGCACATGGCTAATCTCATTTCACTCCTTTTTTAAAAAAATATTTTATTGAAACTATTGTGATTTTACAAAGTTTTTCATAGTTAGGTATCAGACATACAACCAATCAGGGCCAATGTTACCACAAGTGTCAGCCTCTCTCCACCAATGCTCCCAGAATATATTCCATAACACCATTATTTGCCCCTCAGCCTGACGATATAACAGGCGCATTTAAAGTTTAGATCATTAGCGGTTAGGTCTCTTGAGTCTATTGTTATCGCCTTTGACTTGGATATTTAGTTCTGTCTTTTTTTTTTGTTTTTTAGTCTCCACCAATGTACCTGAGACCTCTTGGTCCTTGGCCCCCATCCTTTCATATTTGTGTTTCTTTTTCTCCATTAAATTTATTTTCCTCTCCTTACTATACTCTGCAGAAAAGGGTATTTAAGAGAACCCCCATTTAGAACATTGCATTTCTTCATGAAGTTATCCTAAATACCATATATAAGTGATATTCTGTATTTATGCTTCTTTTTCTGTTTTACTGTTTAACATAATATCTTACAGTTCCATCCATATAGCAGCAAACTGCATAATGCATCATTTATTATAGCCATGTAGTATTTAATTGTATATATATATTGTATATATTTTATATATATATATATACATACATATATATACATATATATGTATATATATATATATACCACATCTTCATGATCCACTAATCTGTTCTTGGACATATACGTTGATTCCAAGTCTTAGCTATTCCACTGAGTGCTGTGATGAATAGAAGCGTGCATTAATCCTTTGGGATGAATGTCTTCCTGTCCTGGGGATATACATTTAAAAGAGGGATTACTGGGTCTTATGGCAGCTAACTTTCGAGTCTACTGAGAACCTTCCATACTGTTTTCCATAGGGGTTGAATCAGGCAGTATTCTCAACAGTGGATGAGAGTTCCTTTCTCACCACATCCCTCCCAACAGAGATTTCTCCCAGTATTTTTGATATGTGCCATCCTCAATGGTACAAGATAATATCTCATTGTTGTCTTGATTTGGGTTTTTCTAATGATAAGTGATGAGATATTTTCATGTGCCTGTTGAGTATTTGTTTGTTTTCCTCAGATAAATGTTTGTTCATTTCCTCTCCCCATGTTTTTGATGTGGTTTTACATCTTAGTACACTCTTTGGAACTACATATGGTTCCCTGAGAACTTTTAGGAGTGACCTGTGAGCATAGACCCAGAAATAAAACCTGATCACAGTGGGGTGTGTCTCAAACCTCCTTTACATTTATTTAAAATATGAATGTTTTAATATATTCTAAGTCTAAACAGAAAGTTCACTCAATCAAGAATGCTCTACATATCAAGGGTATCTCTTAGACTGATATATTGATAAAAAAATTCTCAGACAAATAACAACTGGGGACATTTTTGAATCTAAAGTAGCTTGCAGATAATATTGAATAGCCTCCCATAAAACTGCAAATGTCTGATGGTAAAACCTTAATTATTGCAGAGAGAAAAGAAAATCCTCCATTTTCAATAATGTCTCTAAATGTCAATGTCAAACTAAACTTTCTTAAAAGACAGAGTGGTAGAAGAGAAGTAGAGATTTTTGTCTTGCATGTGGATGACTCAGGTTCTATCCATGGATTCCCTTATGATCCCTGAGCCTTCCAAAAGTGAATCCTGAAGCAGAGCCAAGAGTAACCCTGAACTCCATTGAGTGCCCAGTCCCCTGCTTCTCTGCTCCCCAAAACAGAGTGATTGGATAGCTCAAGAAAAAATAGCAAACATTCTGCTACCCCACAAAAGACATACATGAACTCTCATGATAAAGAGAGACTAGACTAAAAGGTCTAAAAACAATAAGGTATAAATAAGGTCTAAAGACTAAATGGTCTAAAAACAACTTTCCCCAACTGTAAATTGTACAACAAAGCTATAGTCGTTGAAACAGCATGATATTGGAATGAAAACAGACCCTCAGATCAGTGGAATAGATTTGAGTATTTAGAGAATGTTCACCAAACTTATAATCAATTATTATTCGATAAAGGCTGAAGAAATCCAAAATGGAGCAAGGAAAGCCTCTTCAACAAGTGGTGCTAGAGAACTGTCAGCTAAATGCAAAAAAAGCGAACTCAGATCTCCATCTAATAGCATGAATGAAGGTCAAATCCAAATGGATTACAGACCTAGATATCATACCCGAAACCATAAGGTATATAGAACAACATGTAGGTAAAACACTCCATGGCATTAACACTAAAGGCATCTTCAAGGAGGAAACAGTATTCTCCAAACAAGTGGAAGCAGAGATTAACAGATACAACTATGGTAAGCTGAGAAGCTTCTGCCCTTGAAAGGAAATAGTGCCTAGGATACAAAAGCTACCCATAGAATGGGAGAAACGCTTTACCCAATACCCATCAGATAAAGGGCTAATATCCAAAATATCCAAGGTACTGACAGAACTTACTAAGAAAAAACATCTAACCCCATCAACAAATGGGGAGAAGTATTGAACAGATGCTTTCTCACAAAAGAAATACAAATGGTCAAGAGGTACATGAAAAAGTGTTCCACATCACGAACCATGAGGGAAAAATGCAAATCAAAACGATGATGAGGTACCACCTCAAGTCACAGAGACTGGCTGACATTACAAAGACCAAGAACAATCAGTGCTGGTGGGGATGTGGAGGGAATGGATCTCTCATTTACTACTGGTGGGAATGCCTTCTAGTCTAGCCTTTCTGGAAAACAATATAGAGATTACTCAAAAAAACTGAAAATCTAATTCCCATATGATCCAGTTATACCACTACTAGGAATATACCCCAGGAACAAATAAAGCACAATGAAAAAATTCCTTCCTCACATCTATATTCATTGCAATGCTATTTACAATAACCAGACCCTGGAAACAACCAAAATGCTCTTCAACAGATGAATGGCTAAATAAACTGTCATAGATATACACAAAATACTATGTTGCCATCAAAACAGTTGAAGTCATGAAATTCTTCTATACATTTATGTACATGGAATCTATTATGCTGAGTGAAATAAGTCAGAGGGAGAGAGATAGACACAGAATAGTCTCATTCATCTATAGGTTTTAAGAAAAAAAGGCATTATTATTTTAATAATGTGCAGAGACAAGAGAGATGAGGGCCAGAAGGACTGACTCACAGTACGAAGCTTTCCACAAAGAGTGGTGAATGCAGTTAGAGAAATAACCACACTGACAATTACCGTAACAATGTCAATGAGTGAGAGAAGTGCAAGGCCTGTCTCGAATACAGGCTGGGCGGAGGGAGATGGGAGATGGAGTCAATGGTGGTGGGAACGTTGTACTGTTGATACCCAATACAATCATGTTTTAAATCAAGGTGCTTAAATAAAAATCATTAAAAATACTGAGTAAAATTGTATTTTAAAAGCAAGAAAGGTCATATTTAAATCAGAATATATTTAATTAAAGCTAAATATGTTATTTGTCTTTATATTGGTCAAGTTATCAAAAATCTTAAAACTTTTCAACATATTTACATCAAATGAATGACCAAAGTTTATAAAGAAATTGTTCATTGATATGAGTAGGTGCATTGACATCAATACAATCACATTGGGAAATTAAACACCCCATTCCGATCATTGAACAAGTCAACTAAATAGAGCAATGTTAAGAGAACAAGAACCCTAAATGAAGAGCTGGAAGAAATGAGAATAATAGGTATATATATATTTTTGATATATCATTGTCTATCATGATTGACAAATAATACAAATACGCTGCAACACAAATACAGTGCAACAATAAAAAAAATCCAAATACACTGTATTCTCCATCATACATAGAATGTTTTCCAGGATAGATCATAGGCAGACACAATTTGACTGTCTACGATGTCGTGAAAATAAAGATCATATCCAGGAGCTGGAGTGATAGGACAGTGGTAGGGCATTTGCCTTGCATACTGCCAACCTGGGATGGACCCGGGTTCTAACCCCAGCATCCCATATAGTCCTCTGAGGCTGCCAGGAGCAATTTCTGAGTACAGAGCCAGGAGTAACCTCTGAGTGCTGCCAGGGGTGGTCCAAAGTAAAAAAAATATCAAATCTCTTTTCAGACTGCAGTGTCATTGATGTCTAAATTAATTATAGAAAGTAATTCAGGGTAAGTTCTAACATTTATAAGCTGAACAATATAGAATAAAATAATATTTGGACAAAGAGAAAATATGAACAGAAAAACATTTTAAAAATCATAAAATTATATAAGGTTTATGTATGGCGTGTTTGTGGTTTAGGTTTGTCTCTTAAGAAGGATACCTATCTCTGTGTGCTCCTGCCCCATATAGACATGTAGAAGTTAGCTTAGGTATACATTAATATAGAGAGGTGGGGAGGGCAAGAGATACGCTTAGTACAGAGACATAGGTAGGTATAATACTTGTTTTTGTTTGTTTGGGTTTTTTTGTTTTATTTTGTGTCACTACTGGCAGCACTCAGGGGTCAGCATTCCTGGTTCTATGTTCAGAAATCGTTCTGCTGTATGTAAGGCAAAAGCCCTACCAGCTATGCTATTGCTATGCCCCAAAGTTATATTTCTATATGCAAATAATTAATTTATTTATTAATGAATAATAATGCTTTCCCAAACATTATAATTAAAATAGTGCCCTGAAACACAAGTACCTAGGAATCAACTTAGTTTCTGCATGACATACATGGAAAACTGTCTCTATTGAAGGAAATGAATATAACAATAATTGTCCAAATATTTCAAGTGCATGTATCTGAAAAATTAAAATTGCCAAAATAGATATTCTACACAATGTGATAGATGTATAGAATAAGTGCAACATAAAATAAAAATATAAATGATACCAAGGATAGTAAATCTATAAATTAAGTTAAGTTTGTATGCAATCATAAAATTTACTGAATAGTCAAAGCAATTATGAAAAAACGTGAGGTATTAAGTTAATTATTTTTAATATAGTACACAGCTTTATAAATGAAAAATGTGTGACACTAGAATAAAGACAGACTTTCAGACAAATGAGAGCCCAGAGCTTCAAAACTCAGATATATGGAGAGCTAGTCTTAACAATGAGATGTAATGAATGAAATGGGGTAAATAAATTTCCTTCCCTGCTTCCCATGTGAGAACTTTGCAGAGTAGTGGAATCAAGGTTGAAAGTTTATTTTACTCTGTAATTTGAGTATGTCATTCCACTCTTTCCTTGCCTGCACCGTTCCATGTAGGAGATTTGTTGTGATTCTTTTATTGTTTTTCTTATTTTTAAGGTTTTCTTTCTCTTGCTGCTTAAAGACTCATCTTTATTTTTTTCTACTTTGCTTATATTTTGACATTCTATTTGAATCCATTTGGTTTGATAGACTCTTGAAGTTGTGGAGCTGCCTCTCTCTGGAGAGTGGGGAAAGTTCTCAGCTTTTTATCACTCCCACCACTTGTTCTCCCACCATTTGTCTTTCCTTTTCTCTTGTTTGCCTCAACTTCTGGTATTCCTATAATATGGACAATATTGTTCTTATCTTTGTTCATGATGTGTCTGATGTTTTCTTCAATTCTATAGTCTTGGTATTAATTTTTGAAATCATTATCGATGCTAGCTTGTATTCTGTCTTCAAGTTCACCTATATGGTTCACCCTTTTTGCGATTCTGCTACTAATGCTTGATAGGATGTTCTTTAGATCCTTCAAATTTCATTTTATTGAATCATTATCTGAAAGAGTTCTTTGAGTTAGTTGAATTTATCATCTAGCAATTACTCGACTTCACTGGCAATTTCTTCTTAATTTCTGTTGACAGTGCAGTGGATATTGATTTTAGGTGTTCATTAACTAGGGTCAAGCATTATGATGTGTTTGGAAATTTGCCTGTGTTTCTGTCCCTATCTGTGACTGTAGCTGAGTTCCATAGTTTTCACCATTTATTCTTTAAATTCTGTGAGTATTAATGGTTGATATATATATTACCACTTACTTGAGAAATATTATGTCGAGTTGTTTATACTAAACGTTTAGTAATAATACTTCTGCTGTTCACGTTGTTTTCCTTACCATTTAGTGTTATTTGAGTATGTCCAGAAAATTGTCAAGTAGTAATATTCTTCAGATACTTGATATGCCTGTCAATATGCTGTCTGAGAAATAGAAATTTCACATCCTCTTGTCCCCAATATGAGAGATATATGTAGTAAGGTTTTTGGATTTAGAGGATAGAGAGATAGTAAGGGCCAATCACTAGCCTAGGGGTAGGATACTATAGCACAGGATAGAAGGATATATTTTCCAGGCTTAAAGGCTTGTGGCTATGTGGAATTTCAGGCAGGGAAATCATATTTATATATCTAAGTTCTTTCCACAACTTTTTTTCATCGAGAATGTAAATTTTCACCAACAGTATGCCAGAGTTCCTCTTTCTTCATGCTTTCCTTAACAATTGTTTTCCATATTTTTCACCAGTGTTTCTGAATGTTGCAATCTGATATTTAATAATTGCTTTGATTTTCCTTGACCTAACAGTAAGTAATATTTACCATTTTCCATTTATCCGGTGTTAGGTAATTTTGTTTATTTGATTTTAGTATAGCAACTTTACATGCATTTTTACAATTTACTTACCTATTGATTTATTTTAGGCCTGCAGGACTAACAGAAGCCAGTGAAAATTTGGGATTCTATCTAATTGTCCTAATTTGTATTAAGCACCCTGATTTATAATAGCATTAGTGATAGCTTTTTTGCATTAAATCACTCAACACCAGTGATTTCCATAGGATTTTTTGTTCTTTATTGTTGAGTTCTGTTAGTACTTTCGTGTTTTATATCAGCTACTTTTTTGTCTTATGTTCAGTTATCTATTAATCTATACCCAATTGCTACTTTGCCTTTTTGCTTTGTGGTAGATTATTTATAAAAGTTTTTAAATTTGATGTTTCCATATTTATTTATGCTTGCTTTAATTTTCATTGATGTTGGTAATGAGTCTTCTAAAACTCTCTTGAAATGTGTCACCTGTTTTCTATGAAATTTTCTATTTGTTTTATGACCCTACCCAGTTGCCCAGTTGTCCTCAGTGTTTAACTCTAGTTCTGCACTCAAGGATCACTTCTGGCTAGTTCAGGTGATTACACATATTTGTGCCAAAGATCAATCCTGGGTCAGCAAGTCAAATGCTCTTTGCATTGGACTATTTTTTGACCCTGTGAAATAATCTTTCTTCTCTTTTTGATATCTAAATTCTTTATTGTTTTTGTTTTTGGGTCACACCTAGCAGCGCTCAAGGGTTAATCCTGGCTCTGCACTCAGAAATCACTCCTGGCGGGCATGGGATGCCAGGATTTGAACCATTTTCCAAACTGAATCAGCTGCATGCAAGGCAAATGCCCTACCGCTGTGCTATCTCTCTGGCCCTGAAATCAAAATAATTAAATTTTAATTTTTGTATATATTTTTAAAGAATGATCAAGTTATATCTTTTTGACATGTGACTGTCCAGTTTTTCAAGCGCCATTTGATGAAATAATATTTCTTTTTCCCTCCCAGGAACTTGTCTTCTTTGTCATAGATTAGATGTTCATATATTTATGATCTCTTTTTTTATATTCCATTAACCAATGTGATTGTTTTTAGTCCAGTAGCATACCGTTTACCTACTATTGATTTATTATATTGTTTGAAATCCAGGGAGTACAATTTCTCTGCTTTCTTCTTTTTCTCTCAGAAATGCTTTGGATAATTGAAAATAATTTAGTCTGCTTACTTGAGAATATCATTGGCATATTGATAATGGCTGTGTTTTGTTGAATTTTGACAACTTTATTTGTGATGGCAATTTTTGGAGAGGGCCCAAACCTGCAGCTCTCAGGTGTTACTCCTGGGTCTATTCTCAGAAATCACTCCTGGCAAACTCAGGGGACCATATGGGATGCCAGGGATTGAACTGAGTTCAGCCACATGTGAGGCAAATGCCCTACCCACTATGCTATCATTCCAAACTAGTACATTTGGTTTCTTTAAGTCAAATAGTTTAACTTTTTAAGAGAAATATGAAGAGAATTTCTATGTGTGAGAGGAGAGAGACAGAAAGAGACAAAATATGTGTCTGAGAAAGAGAGTGGAGGGGGGATAAACCTCAGAATACAAATATTTCCAGGGAGGAATGTTGGCCAATTTCCAGCAAGAAGAATGAGCTTGATGCAATTGGATATTTCATTTTCTTCAAACCTACAAATATTATGTCCTTATACAGTTATTTTTATCTTTTTGATACCACTCTAAATGAGATTTATTTTCCGAACCTCTCATCTGATTCAAAATTCACTTTTGTACATATAAATGCAATATTTGTGTGTTTTTATCTTGTAGTTTTCCACACCACTGAACTCATTTCCAGGTTCTTTCACTGTGACATCTGTAGGATTTTAAGAAAATTATAATATCACCCACAAATAGAAATCTTTTACCACATCTTTTCCAATTTTGTTTTCTTTTAATTATTTTTCATGACTAATTTTTTCAAACGAGGACTTCCAGAACTATGTTGAATAGTAATGATGAAAGTAGACCTCCTTGAATTGATTATGCTAAGCAAGGCAATGAGAGACAAATGACAAATTGATTACTTATACCAGATAAATGATAAAGTCAAATTGATTGAAAAAAAAATAAACTGACTGGTAGTACTGATGAAAATCATGGTTGTCTCAAAGGAGAAAAAAGTAGGGGACAGGAGGAACACATAGTCAGGGTTTGTTTCTTTGTTTTTTTGGGATATGGGAAGGTTACAGCACATGAATTTAGGTGGGAAGGATATAGAGAGTATTATGCATACACAAATATGAACCCCCTGAAATTCTGTGATATGTAAGCCAAATAAAAATAATAAGTATTTTATAGCTTATCAAAAGAAATCATAGGAACAAATTGTGGAGAAATAATAAAAATTATATTGCTTTAGAACTGCTAAAATTGGTGCCAAATGAACTTTATAAGATGTCTAAATCCATCCTGAATTCACAATATGAAGTGCAAATAAAATTATATTTATACATAAATTCATATAAAATTATATTCAATTATATATATGCTAGTGCTTTGGGCCACACCCAGTAGTGCGTAGATTTTACTCCTGAATCTGCAAGAAAAAATCACTTTTAGCTGTACTTCGGGGACCATATAGTGCCAGATATCGACCATAAGTAAACTAATGCAAGGCAAATGTAATATTCACTCTACTATCTTTCTAATCAACAGAAAAATTTGAAACCAACCAATAATCAAACACATTTTTCAACAACCTATAATAATAGTATTTTAGGCTATTTTCTCTATAGCTGGAAAACAGATGCATATATACTTATATAATTAGTTATATATTACCATCGGTATACTGAAAGAAAACATAGTTTTCCTTCTACAACTTTGTGAATTTTAAATTACTACTATTCAAACTAAAAAATAAAAAAAGATTCATGTATTTTATTATTGTACAAAAAAGGAACACTGGACTCAGTTATCATAATAAGTTATAGTTCTTAAGAATGAATTAGATAATACAGAGACGTTGCCTGGAGACCCCAGTTTGATCTACATCAGTGCAAATGATCCCCTGAGCATCATTCTGAGTGACCCTAAGAACAGAGCCTGTAATAAACACTGAAGACTTTTCAATACAATTAGAACCCCCCAAAAAAACCCCAAATAAATAAAACACAAAAAATTCGAAAAATAAATTGAAATACTAAAACAAGTAAATTAAGAATTTTAGATATGTTTGAGTACATTATCACCAATTTAACGATTCAAAGAGGTTAACAGCAATATATGAAATAAAATAATGAGAGGTGGAGGGTAGAGCTCTTGCCTTGCACACAGATGACCCAAATTTAATCCCTGTCACCATCGAGTGTCTACTGAGCAATGCCAGGATTTGTCCCTGTGCACAGAAACAGAAGTAAGCTATGGAAAAATTAAGGGTGTGGTTAAAAATGCAGCATGAAAACATTTTAATAATACTGAAAAGAAAAATAATAGAGGAAGTTGTTGTAGCCTAGTTAATAGCAATACAACATATTTTGTAAAAGGCATTATTTAACTTGGGTATACATATGCATCATAAAAAGGACTTAATCATGGGTGATGCAACTATAAAGGTTTATCATCAGAATCTCGTAACACACAATGTGCATATTAAGTGGATTTTAGGTAGGAATTAGGAAATAAAAATAACTAGAGATTTGACATTTACTTCTAGGATTGATAGATTACTAAAATCAATAATAAAATCTAGTATTGAAAATAAATTCAGAGGAGACATATTACCAGCATCTATGGAGTATTTTTTGAATTGAACATATTCTCAGCAGTCTTTTTTTCAAAATATCAGCTTTTTTGAGAGATTTTTGTTTTGTCCAATTCAGTAGCTACTAGGCAAATGTGGTTCTAGAGCATTTACAATGTGGTTCATGCAATTAACTGAATGCTTAGTTTTAGTGATTTGATCTAATACAAACATAAAGAGCTTTATATAACATTTTACTTACAGTTATGTAATTTTTATTTGATAAATTATAATGGAATTCTTACAATGTTTAATTCTATTAGGTTATATTTACTGTTAAAGATCTCTATTGTTTTTCTCAGTGCACTATTCTAGTATTTATTTTGGATTCTTTTTTATTCATTCATTGTTATTTATTTATTTTTTATTAATTTTTTATTTTAATTATGAGAACAAAGATGCAAAGAAAGAGGACAGGGTAAAGTTACAGTGGAAGTACAGTCACCCATAAACGGAATTCTCAGTAGTCCCATCGATGATATCCCAGCCTTGAACTTTCAGTCAAAGAACATTAAGAAAAACAAAACTGAACCCATGTACAATACAATTACTTTGTCCCTCAAATACCCATATACTATTTCTTAGCAGCACACAATATAATCTAAAGACATTAGACTTACGTAACTCTTTATACATTAAGGGCAAAGTACCTTGGTATAGTTCCATGCACATGCATACTAGTTTAAGTTAACCTCAAAAGTTTCAGTGGGTTGTTTTTCTTAAGGATTGGAGTCAAGGGACCATAGCAAAAAAATGTGTTAGGGTGGCATTTGTTTGCATAGGCCACCAAAATATAAGGGACATGGAAGAAAAAACTATGGCCTAAATACAAGGAGACCCTACCCCTGAAGTTTCCTGGCACAAAACCGAGTCTAGGCTTCAGGCAAACTAGTTTGTACAATCCAAGTCATCGTCTGTACTGGCAATATACCTCCATTCTTCAGATAGTTTCTGTTGTTGGTGTTATGCTTCTGTATTAAAGATCCTGGAATCTGCATATCCCATATTGCAGTCAGGATGGTGCAGAGCATCGTCTCGTTTCACCTCACACTTAAGGGGCAATAGAGAGAACCATGTCCTGTAGAGCAGGTCATTGTTGGTATCAAGTCTTCTCAGTGTTAATGGAAGTCTCTTTTCAGGTGGTC